>JAPKLY010000589.1:0-46537 GCA_026898435.1 Prunella vulgaris
AAATACAGAGTGAATCCTACTACAACACTAGGGAAATTTAATTGCAGAGTGTTGTTTATGATATGCTTTGAGTTCTTGGATTCTTGAGAGTTTTCTCTTGGAAATTTCCCGTTAACCTTGAATGGGTGCAAGGTTCTCCATATTTATAGGCGAGATTTAAAATAGATCCGTTGGAGGAGATCAAATCAAATCTTTCCTATTTTAGGTAGATTGCAGGCTAGAAATACTGTTCGACCTACCCGCCATGCTTATTCTGGCAAGTTGTCACATCACCTGCAACCTTTTGAGACTCATTAAATGCCGCATTAAATGCTGCGCAGACTCCGTGCTTGCGTGTCGAAAGATCATTGGCTTTCCGCTATAATGGCTAGTTGACCTTCAGACATTTATCCTTCCTCGTACATTCAATGCTCTGAGTCTCTTGTTAATAACTCAGTCTGAACGTGTCTTAATGGAGTCTTACTGACATTCTTTTTGTCTCTTGTCCCATAGCATAAATAACCTTTTGCTTTGGACTGACATGATTCAGGTGATCTGAACCAAAGCCTGAGTCAGGTCCTACGTGCATTCAGCACAGCCTGATAGGTTATTCAGCTCAATATGTGTTACCTTTTTGCTTCGGACTTACAGGATTCAGGTGAACTGAACCAAGGCCTAAGTCAGGTCCTATGTGCATTCAGCACAACCTGATAGGTAACACTTTACTCTTCACTGACTGAGTTCTGTCCTGAACATGCTTAGTGTATTCAGTAGAAACATCAGACAATGGTACTTCAGGAATGACTTCAGGATGAATCAGCAGGCTTCGATCTTCAGCTTCAGAACAGACAATCTTCAGCGAGACTGACTGACTCCTTCAGAATGGTTTACACTTCAGACTTCAGTAAATTGGGTCGACTCCAATATTCTTCAATCTTTAGCATGGTCCTCCTGTACTGAATTTCTAACCTAACTATCCTGAACTATTTTATCCTGAACACTATACTTAGGCAATTTCATCAGGGGTTTTGGGATCTAATCAAAATGCTCAGATTGTCCCAACACAAACTGAAACAGAAACAATTTGCTGAGTTCTGTAGTAGAGTGCACTGACCAAACTGGCAGTTGCCTGAACCACTTCTGTGCAGGTTTGGTGAGAGTTGTGAGGAATACTCTGAATTTTACCCCTTCTGAGTACTGGTGTAACAATGCTCCATTCTCAAACCTTAGTAAATGTTCTTGTGGATCAGTGGTTCCATCATATTCATAAATTAGAGCTTTGAATCCAGGTGGCAGAGGGTCCCTGAGAATTTCATCTGTGAGAGGAGATCCCCCTAGCCGTGCCCCTGGTTTCACTACTTTTTTGCATTGTTTCTTGATCACTTCCATCTCCCGTTTCAGTGAGGCTATCGCTTTATTAGTGGTAGCCACTGCGGTGGACTCTACCACTTCCTCTGAATCATCTTCATAATAAACCAGTCTAGAATCCCTGGTTACCCCCATATTGGCTCTGTTATCTGGCCGCTCTTCTCTTGTGGCTGTCCCGCAGGCAGCAGCTCTGCAAAATCTGGTTCTCACATTCCCATCCTCTGGGACGTCTCCCATCGGATGAGGTAATGTGTTGGGCATGTTCCAGGCCCTAAGATCAGGTCCACTTTGGGCCTTCACTGGGGGCTCGATTGGCACTCCAGTTTTAGACACGCCCAAGGCCCAATTTTCTTTCCTCCTCCCTGCTAGGGGAGTATCAGTATTCAATACAGGAGTTTCTCTTTACTCTCCCGCTTCTGCAATCTGATTTGCCAAAGATTGATTTACAAATGTCCGAATCAGAGCTTTGAGGCTATCTGCTGTTAGGGAAACGATGTTCGAGCTCCCCGGACTTTCATTGATCACCAAGGCAGGGCCGCTCTGGGCCGTAACCACTGGCACTCCAACACTCATGGGAGTGTTAGTCATCGCTTCGAACTCTACCCCCAGGTTTCGAGGATCAGGGTCGCTCATTTCTGAAATCTTTAACTGAATTAGTTATGTACATAGACCAAATGCAAAATATCCATATAATCGTTCCTACTTTTAAACCATAAATGCAACTACCTACTATAACATGCTGCAACCAGTTTATTTCATAAAGAACCGTTTCAGGGATCATAATAATAGCACTTTCAAAATCTCGCAACGATAACCTACCTAGAAAAGGAAATCCGCTCCCTATACACACATATATACATATTTCGGAATTTCAAATTTCAAATCAAGTTTTACAGAATAACAGCTGCAGATCTTAACACGATGACCCTTTTCTAAGGCAAACATTTGAGAAAAATAACTTTGATCATCAGATTGCCTCATTCCACTAATACTTCTTCTAAAACAGTTCTCATACTTTATAATAATAGGAAACTCACGCCATAACTCATTAACTTTCCCACAAATGGTGCCAGTTGATCGAGTCAAGAAATGCTCGTTCAACACTCACATATTTAATCTATGAAAAGATGAAATAAATCATATTACCTGCGATTTCCTTCTCTTCTACTGATGAAGTGCTGTGCTTTTTTTCCTTCCTTCTACTGTCGTGATCCTTATGCCCACTCCGATCTGCACCAAAGTCGGGCCAGAAAGAATTCCGGCGTCGACCCTCCAACGATCAAGTCAGCCCTCAATGTATCGATATATGAAAAGTGTATTTAATCTGATAATAAAAGTGTTGTGTATACTGAGAAATGAATGAAGAAAGCTATTTATACTGTTCCGATGCAAGGGTAAATTAGTCTTTTTCTTCTGCTCTGGGACCACTACCAACGGTATGGGTGTGATAGTGGAGCAAGGTGATGTTGGCTATAGTACAGACAGTACCATACGTGGCCTTTTCTCATTGGATAACCGTACTATTTTATTCCTTCATCCCAACTACGTGCACCTATGATACTAGGTTATGATGATAGCAGCTGATATTTCTTTTCCATTCTGTTGTCCATGCTCTGATCTTCGTAACAGAACCCCTCGGTCAGAGGTTAGGTATCAGAGACAACCGGAAAGGCTTATTCTCTTCAGTAGTATAACTTGTAAGATGTGGTTATATTTTCTCTGCCTTCTATGAAAGAGGAGAATCCAGAGGTAAGAGTTAACCAACTAACCCAATTTAGAAATGGGTTTTCCTTTAGTTCATATCTTAGGATTCGAAGACATGTGAACTAATCCTAACGTATAGGAATTTCTTCTCCCGATTATACTTTGTGAGGAGTTTACATCTTTGTCTAGTGACCTCTGGGAACAGGCACAGTTACAAACTCCAACTGCATAGATGATGTTAGGACGACTTGTAGTCAAATACAACAACGAACCACTCAGTACCCTATATTCAGTTTGATCTACTGAGGTCCCCTCCTTTTTAGGTTCTAGCTTCTCGTTTGTGTTCATGGGAATACACGAGACTTTGCTGGGACTGAACTCCAATTTTCTGAATCAAATCCCTCTCTACTGTTCCTTTCATGAACACATGGTCGATCAGGAACTGGGAGAGAGTATCATACATAGCTCTAGGAGCTTAGTTCAGGCCGTAAAGAGCATTCTTCAGGTGATAGACCTTATCACTAACTTCGAACCCAAGAGGTTGCTCCACATAAACCTCCTCGTTCAGAATTCCATTCAGGAAAACACTCTTCACGTCCATCTGATACACCTTGAACTTCTTAAATGTTGCATATACCAGAAACGACCTGATTGCTTCCAACATTGCGACTGGAGCGAAGTTCTCATCATAGTCGATCCCTTCGGCCTGAGAGTAACCCTTTGCCACCAGTCTGGCCTTGTTCCCGACAATAACATTCTTCTCATCCCTCTTGTTCTTGAAGACCCACTTGGTTCCAATAACATGTTGACGCCTAGGTCTATCAACTAACTCCCAAACCTGATTAAGCTCATCCTGCATGGGTACAATCCAGCTGGGGTCAGCAAGAGCTTCTTCTATGTTCTTAGGTTCCTGATCAGACAGGAAACAACAAAACATAGCGCTCTCACCATGGAACAATCTTGTCCTGACCCCCTCATTGATATCACCAATGATATCTGTTAATGAGTGATCAGATAGCCATGTCCTCCTGCTGACTAGAGCACTGGGAGCTGCCTCTAATGTTCCCTCACCTGATCCTGAAAGGTTAGTATCTAGCACAGATAACGAAGCAGAAAAAATAAGAGAAGGAGAGACTGAATCATTTCATGAGGTTTGCCCAATGTTAGGGACATTGTTTCCCCCTACATAGTTAGACTCAATAACTGTCTCAAGTGCAGAAGCATCATCACCGACAATTCTTACCTGAGGTTGAGTCTGTGTCTGCGTTTGAGACTCAACATTTTCTGAGGCGGCGGCTTGCTGAGGGTTGGTCTGACGTCTATCCTTATAGTCATCATCATCCCATCCTATGGGAGCATGCACAAGTTTGACCTCGAACTCAGGATTCTTCTTCTGGCTCAATCTTGTCACCCTCTTGGTAACCCCCTCAGTGTCAGGACTTGGAACCTGTTTTCTATGTGTAGATGCAGTCTCATCAAACACAATATGAGATGTTTCCTCCACAACAAGAGTCCGACAATTTTATACCTTGAAGGCTTTGCTGACAGAGGAGTATCCTAAGAACACTCCCGCATCAGACTTGCTATCAAAGGCTTTAAACGGGTCTTTCCCATTATTGTGGATGAAACACTTATACCCAAAGATATGGAAATAGGAGATGTGAGGTTTCCTCTTGTTCCACATTGCATAGGGTGTCTGAGCATGTTGTTTGTTCAGCATAGATCAGTTCTGAGTGTAGCAAGCAGTGTTGATTGCTTTAGCCCAATACCTCTTGGGCAGACCTGACTCAGCCAACATGGTCCTGCCAGCTTCCTTCAGGGTCCGGTTCCTTCTCTCAGCAACCCCGTTCTGCTGTGGAGTTCTAGCTACAGAAGTCTCATGAGCAATACCAAGATCAATACAAAAATCAGTTAAATAAGAGTTAATAAACTCAGTTCCCAGATCTGATCTGATCCTGACGACGCTCTGACCTTGTTCAGTACTCAATCTCTTGAGTAACTCTGGAAGCTTCACCTGAGTCTCCTTCTTGTTCAGCAAGAAAATAACTCATGCGTACCTGGAATAATCATCATCAACAACAAGGGTATATTTCCTACCATTCATGCTAACAGGAGTGATTGGACCAAATAGATCCATGTGCAGGAGCTGAAGTACTCTGTCAGTTGAAAAGACATCTTTCTCCTTGAATTAAGCTTTTGTTAGCTTGCCTTTCTGACATGCTCCGCACACGTGGTTTTTGCTAAAAACTTCATTAGGTAGTCCCTCCACAAGAGAAAATTGAGAGATTTTGTTAATAATCTTGAAGTTTAAGTGACTAAGGCGCTTATGCCAAAGCCAACTTAGCTCAGATGAGCTCTTAGCGACCAAACAAGTTTCAGGAGAGCTTTTCTAAAAATCAGCAAAATAAACGTTGCCTCTCCTGACACCTGTAATAAAAACCTGCAATGTAGATTTGTCTTTCATAAGACATATATTCGAGGTAAATTCTACACTAAATCCACGGTCACAAAAATGACTGACCGACAGCAGGTTATGCCTAAGATCCTCAACATAGGATACATTAGACACACAAACAAAACCAACAACAAGTGTACCAAACCCTCTGGTGAAACCCTTAGAGTTATCACCAAAGGTAACCTGCGGGCCATCTTCAGCAACATAGTCCTGAAGGAGATCACGAAATCCGGTCATGTGCTTGGAACAGCCTGAGTCCAAGTACCAGTCCTTCTTCTGGTCCTCCCTTCTATTCTTGCAGTCCGCAACGACCTGAAAAGAATTATGCCTCAGGTACCCATCTAGTATTGGTCCTATTTGGTCAGTTGTACCCTTCGGGATCCAGATCTGTTTAACAACTCTGATGGCGTCAGAGGTGTAAACCTGTCTCCTGAAAACATCAACATACATTGTTCTTTTCTTCCTGGGTACCTTGGAAGTCGATGGTGTATGGGTGTCAACATGAGGTTCAGGAGCCTTGGATTTCTGCTTGGGGGCAGGCCTCCTGTTCCTCTTTGGCCTGGGTGCAGTGGACTTGGTGTTATCCTGAGAAAGAGCAGCTTGATCCTGACCTCTCGGCACACGAGGTCTAGACTGAGCGTTTTCGGATTCAGGATTCTATTGTCCTTCAGAAACCACCTGGTCAGTCCTTCTCTTAGGAGGATTAGGACGTCCCTGATGGGTCCTGCGCCCTACCTGAGGCGTCTGGACCTTAGTTTCCTTGGGTTTAGCCTGAGGATTTCTTTGGCCAGAGTTCCCTCGTCCCTGAACATTCTTAGGCTGAGCCTGAGAGTTGTTCGGAGCTGAGTTCTTCTAAACTTGAGCATTCCTGGGCTTAGCCTTGGGCTTACCTTGTTCCGTCTTCCTCAACTCCTGGTGAGGAACCTTGGCCTTGATCCCTCAGCCTATTGTCTGACAGGTTCAGTGGACTGTTTCTCCTTCCCTTTGCCTTTATCCTGACGAGCAATACCCTTGCCTTTGTCGTCAGTTTGGGTGGGGACAAACATCTTCTTAGAGTTATTTCGTGAAGCACCTCTCTTTTTGCCCTGAGGGTTCTCTGGGTCATAAGTCAACACTACTTTCGCACAGTCAGTCTGTTGAGAGATCTTCGTTAACTCATCAACCACTTGGGCTGACTTGTGTAACTTCTCCAGCTTATCATTCAGGTGTTCCTTGTCCTTTCTCAGGGACTCAATTTCAGTGGTGAGTTGAAGAACCAGTTATTGGTCAGCGATCTCTTGAGTAGTTTTCTCAAGATAGCGAGTAGCACTCTCAGCCCTGAGGTGAGCATGCCACTCAGCTTCGAACATCTCTTGCAGGGTGATCCTCTCGACCTTCAACTATTCCCGAAAAGAAATAGATCAATTTCACAAGAATCAATCAGTAAGGTATTGAGGGCTCTTGGTCTTTCAACCTTAAAGTGATCTCCTTCATTCCATTACGGGCTTTCAGAAGCTCTTCTTGGAAGCTTACTAATCTCAGTGCCTCCTCAGTACCCCTCACTTTGAGACTCTCAGTGAGATGATCGTTCTCACTACTCAGATCAGCATTCACATCCATTGTGTGAGTATGGGTCTCCTGAAGCTTTGAGAAATCGATCATCAATTTTTCTAAAGCGAGCTGATGGTCGAGATCTCTAGTTGAGTCTGAGCTAAGCTCAGGTGCGTGATTAGGAGAAGAGGCAGAAGAACATACATCATCATCTGCCATCAGGCAGAGGTCATCATACTACTCACCGGAGAAAAGTTCAGTGGATCGGCATCCTGGGCCATCAGAATCTGAGGAATCCTCAGCAAGCATAGCTCTCTGATCAGAAGCCCTGAGATCTCTCTTTACTCTCTGATCTTCTCTTTCATTAGCACTGAGCTTCGGGCAATCATACTGATAGTGCCTAGTCTTCTTGCAGTGATAGCATTGATCTGCATCACTAGCACCAGGTTTGTCAGTATAACGCTTACCATCAGAGACCCTCCTGCTCCCTGAGGTTCTTTCTTGCTTGGAACTGGATCTTCTGGGCTCTAGAATATCTCTCCTTCTAGAGCTCTTCTCTTCTCACCGGCGCTCAGGCTCGTCCTAGTCTCTCCTAGAATTAGCACCCCTCCTCTCTTCCCTCCGGGGGCTTGATCTCTTGGGGCTGGAATATCATCGGTCCCTAGAATCAGTGAAATTTTTTTTATACTTGCCAAATCTGGAGTTGAGCTTCTCAATCCTCTGGGCCATCAGGTTGTACTCGGCGGCTAGCTCCTCCTTGCTCATTTCCTTCAGGGACTTCGATCCTGATCCAGCCTTAGGCTCAGGAGTGGCCTTAAGAGCCACACTCTTCTCTTTCTCAGGCGTCCTTGCCTCAGTCATATCCTCACTGACCTCACTCTTCATCTTACTCTTATCGAGGTTGAATTCCAGAGCCTTTAACTCTGAGAAGAAATAAGTGTGAGAAACATTCGTGAGGTCCTAAGTGTTCTTCAACAAGATAACACATGTATCCTATGTTTCAGGGAGACAGTTCAGGATTTTCGAGGACACATCCCTCTTGGGAAACTCCTTCCCAAGGGTTGCCAGCTTGTTCATCATCTTGATGAAACGAGACTCCATCTGATCAATTGACTCTCCATCTAGCATCTTGAAGGCTTCAAACTTCCTGATCGCCAAGTCTCTCTTGTTCTATTTGATCTTCTCAGATCCCCCGTTCATCTCCAGACACAGGCTTATCTCTGGGCTAGGGAACTGGGATATTTCCAGACACAGGCCAGGTGGTTTGATGGGTTGGTTATGAACGTGATAGGTCCTTCGTCGATCACCCTGAACATCTGGTAGTCATAATTAGTAACAGAGAACTCAGGAAGATTGCCTTCAAGGCGCTTAGAAGATGTTATGATATGCAGTTTTCAAAAACGAGGTCTAGCTCAGTTGACCACCAAAAAGTTTCTCCTCAGAAACTGTTGGTACTTAAAGTCAGTGGTCTTTTGAACCACTGCTCTGATACCACTTGTTGGTCCCAAAATGAGTAAATCAGTGTATGGGAGGGCAATACACTGAAGTCAGATTTTCCTTGAAAACTCAGAAAATGCTCTTTCAGTCTCAATCAGGAAGATCCTGATGTGCTCACTGAACTGATGGTCCACAGGGGCAGCAGGGACGGATCAACTAGGAAGCAACTAGGCTGAGTCTGAGTGTGCTCTCGGAAGCTCAGTAGAGATAACAAACCTACTGCCCGCTCGGAAGCTAGTCAGTTGGACAGCTACCTCAGTAAGCTTAGAGTACGTGCGGAAAGTGAGCCCTTAAGTTCTACTCATTTTAGTTTCCGAAAACCATTTTTCTGACTTGCTTAGGAAACCTTTGTTAAGGCTGGTGCACAGACTTAAGAGTCAGGAGAATTGGTTTCTCCTGATATTTTAAAACTTATGCAAGAATGTTCAGTTTAGAAAGATGACAATATGATCCTGAACAAGAATGTAAATCAGCACACAAGGGGTGTTTTTAACGTGATTCGGAGATAACCAACTCCTACATCCACGACCTGATTTAATAGGAAGCGATCCTCTTCCACTGAGGATCAGAACTTGTTTTTAACGTGCCAAGGTGCACGAGTAGCCTCCATCCTCTCTTAGGAACTTAGCCCCTGGGTGTTTTACAAGTCTCAGTCCTTCTAACCAACCTTCTCACAACCTGAGGGGTTTAGTATTCTGGTTTCCAACTATTTTGATAGCTCTATCAAACAAAGCAATGCTAAAGATAAAGAGCTATCGATTTAAGCAAATACAGAGTGAATATTACTACAATACTAGTAAAATTTATCTTTCTGAGTGTTGCTTAAGGTTTGCTTTGAGCACATGGATTCTTGGAGATTTCTTGCATGGAAATTTCCCATGACCTTGTATGGGTGTAAGGTCCTCTGTATTTATAGGGAAGATTTGAAATAGATCCGTTGGAGGAGATCTACCTAAATCTTCCTATTTTTAGGTTGTTGCAGGCTAGTTGTACTTGGTCCTCTGAGACACATTAAATGCTGCATTAAATGTTGTGCAGACTCCATACATGCATGTCAACGGTCGATTGGCTCTCCGTACAAATGGCTAGTTTTTTTATGTGACTTTGTCCTTCCTTGTACATTTAAACTCCGAGTCTCTTATCTTTAACTCAGAATAAATGTTTGTCTCTTTCGGAGTCCACTGACATTCTCTTTGTCTCAGGTGTTAACATAAATGTCAAATTCTCATAGCGTGTGTAACCTTTTTGTCAGGACTTACAAGTATTAGTAAATGATACTAAGCCCAAGTCAGGTCTTTTGAGTATCAAAAGATCATACTCAGCCTGATTAAGGTTACTACGCCCCTCACTGACTAAGTCTTGGCCTGAGCATGCTTAGTGTACTTAGTAGGATCAGTAATCAGTGGAACAAGTCAGGAAGACTTAGACTGTTCTTCAGGATGATTCTTCATGTTCTTTAGGGCTCAGCATCAGGCTCGATAACTTCCTTCAGGACGATCCTTCAAGGCAAGCTCTGATCTTCAGGTGGGCGTGCATCTTCTGACTTCAGATCTTTGGGTCGACTCTACCAATCTTCAATCCCAATGCGTTCCCCCTGAGCTGATTACCTGTAAATAGAAAACTATTCTAAGCTGACTAATCCTGACCTAATCTATCCTGACCTGACGGTACCTAGGCAAATCATCAGGGGTTTTGGGATCTAATAAAAATACTCAGACTGTCGTAACAATTCAGCATTGCTTTCAAACTAAAGAAGAATCAATCTTCTTGAACCTAAACCTGAGGACTGTACTTAACCACATTTCCAATCTAAGTTAAAATGTTTTTAGAAACACTAAAAATGAGTATAAACCAGGGCTCATACTTCCGCACGTAAAAAACTTGTTTAGATATCTATCCAACTGACTAGCCTCTTGAACGGTCAGTAGCTGGGTTATCTTTACAGAGCTCACTCAGAGCACAAATTCAAGACTCAGTGTATTTGGTTCCTGAGTTGTCAATCCTTGTGACTTCAATTTCAGTGAGCACTGATTGAGTCTTAACGAGTTATTCCTGAAAAAGGGGATATTGTTATCAGTGTATTCCCCCATACACTGATTTAGACTCATTTTGGGACCAAAAAGACATTAAGGATATATATTCTAGAAAATTTCATAGAAGTTATATTTAATTTTTATTGCACAAATAAACTAGGGGACATTTTATTAAATTTAATAATTTTTAACGTTGATCTCAAATGAGGTGATTTTTAAACCACCACATTTGTAATGCCCAGCATAATTGGATTCAAGTTACAGTTTATAAGTCGTCATTTGAGGTTTTAAGGTTAAGTTGCGCGTAGGAATTAAATATTATTCTTTAGTTCTTTAAGTTTTTCACGAGCCTTAAGTATTAATTTTCTGATGATTAAGTTAGTAAAGATGATTGATTAGGGTCATAATTGCATGTTTTAGCACTCATTTCTATATGCTTTTGGTGATATTATGTTCATATTTGACCCTATTATGTGATACTTTGTGTATTTAACCCTTTTTGGCTAGGAAGTTGTGATTGTAGGTGAAAATGAGCAAAATAAGGAAGAAACGAGCAAGATCGAAAAAAGACCAAATTCTGGAGTTGAGCAAAATGGAGAAATTGTTATCCTATGTTGAAGAGCTTGAAGAGAGGGTCGCAAAGAAAGAAGAATCGAGTCAATCGGAGTGCTAGAGCTCAAGATAAGACAAAAACAAGGAAGTCACGCATCGACCCAGACTAAGGCCTCGGGCGACACGGACTCCATCCTCGGAAAACAAGCCTCGCGCGACCTCATTGCCTGGAATGACAGCCATTTGTTGAGCTAGATGTCGACCAAGCCTAGTCGACAGTTGCTCAGCTCTTGGACGACAAGAAGGCCTTTTGTCGAGCAAGCTGTCGCCCGAGTGGTCGACAGTTGCACAGTTCTTGGGTGACAGAAGCTCAGTTTTCTCGGATTTTTAGTGCTATTTTCGTATTTTTGCGCGTTTTAATGAATGGCATCTTAGTCAATGATCCAAGGGCACTATATATACTTCCATCTCAGATTTTCTAAAGGACTTATATCATTTTCTTAGATTCATATTCTCTCACTAGATTAGGAGAAGTTAGAGGTAGTTTCCAAGTGGTGTTCTTAGATTTCCATTTACAATTTCGACGATTACTTGTAATCTACCGTTTGGATCAACAACCAGTTTTCTCCTGCATTTTTAGCATTGCTTAAGCTACATTTCTACCAATTAATTTTCAATTTCTATTGTCAGATCATTTTCTAGCTTCTAGAAGTAATCTTGTATCTTTTCAATTCCAATTGTAATAGGTAAATTCTTGAATACTTTGTATAATTCCTACACAATGATGATTGCTATTGCTTCAATTTCTTTTATGTTTACCAAATTAGCCATGGGCTAATCCCTCTGTGTGTTGGTGTATGACTCATATGGAGTAGTATGGTGATTATGTTGATCTTTTGATTGCTATGAATTGTTGTATGATCAATTCTCTACATTGATGGATTGTATGAATGCTTTGTATGTGTAGTTGATCATAAGGGCCATTAGGAGATAGTCTCAATGAGAATTGGCCTATTTTCCTAAATCTTCTTGTACTAGGACAAATGCATGCCAAGTGTTTGATTAAATTCCTAAGATAGTGAGAGCTATACTTAGTGAATAGAAAGAACAATTAGTGGCTTTAATGTGTTATTAGGTAGACATCTTGCATGTTAGAGTTGCGTACCAATTGATTGTACACAATTCCATGGCATGAGAAAGTGATACCTCTCCATATGAAACATAGGATAGTACACTAGCACATATCTCTCACACTCGCTCACTTTGCAACCCAAGGTGATAGGTAGTTTACAAGTTTGACGCACTAGTAGACATAGATACCAAATCCCCTTTATTTGCTTTGTGTTTTTGAATCAAGAACAATAGTCTTACCTTACAAATCCTCGTCTCCTTTAGGTTCGATATAAAATAAACTTGGTTAAGCTTGCCATTGCAATAACGATCGTGTACACTTGCACGTAGACACCTTTTGGCTAAACAAGTTTTTGGGCGCAAGTGTTTACATGATGCCATTTTCTATTGCCAAGGAGTTGGGCTTGCATGACTTGAAGCCAACAAAAATGAATTTGCAAATGGCCGATGGTTCAAAAGTGAGACCAAGGGGAATTATAGAGGATGTAGTTGTTAATGTTGGTAAGTTTGTCTATCCCTTTGACTTTGTTGTGCTAGATATTGAAGAAGATTTGGAGAGTCCTATCATTTTTGGAAGACCTTTTCTTGCTACATCGGATGTTTTAATTAATATTAAGCGAGGAGAGGTTACTTTTGGAATGAATGGTGAGAAAGCAACTTTTTTAATCCATGGTAATTCCAAGAGTTCCCCAAAGAAGATTGAAGGGTTGATGAACAAAGTTGTACGAGATGATATGGAAAGTGAAGAAAAGGATAAGTCAAGAAAAATTGATCTCAAGAGTGAGCTTAGTGGTGATGATCCTTTTGAAAAGAGGAAGAAGGTAAATGAAGGCAAGGGGGTGAAACAAATGGTGAAGAAAGCTTATTTTTGGAAGAGGAAATTGAGTGATGTACGTCATTCAACTCTCATCGATCTTGATGTTACTTGAGCTTAAGAGTCGTCCGGCTAGGGGATGTTAAATTCAAGCGCTAGATGGGAAACAACCCATCCGTATCCTTTATTTCTTTTAGATTTTAGTTTTGATTTGATTGATTTTTTATGTTGGAATGGAAGCATGAGGTTATTTGGTATTTTAGGCCAATTTCTTATGATCATTGCATGATTGGTTTTGTGCTTAAATGATTAGGAAGAGTTTGAGAAGTGAATTTTTGGTATAATCTTGATGAATATTTGGCTTTTGAGTTGAGAGTTGTGATTATTTGGTTTTATGTGCTAGCAAATGTGTAATTTACCACTTTTCCAAACTTTATTAGGATTTACAATCTGAAAAAGTTTGGGGGGGTGTGTTCGTGTTAAATTTTGTCATTTTGCTACCATATTTGATTCATGAGTGTGGATATTCTTGTGATATTTTGAGTATTAAGGGATGTTGTGTAGGAAAAGTGCAAGAAAAAGGGTAAAAAAATGAAATTTTTGAAGTAGGAGTTGAAGGACTCGGTAGACAGCATCTAAAGCCTCGGAAGACAGCCTTCGCGTGCCTGAGATCCTTGGAAAGACAGGCATTTGTCGCCTGAGGTGTCGACTAGCTTGGTCGACAATCCTACTAGTCTTGTGCCACATGATGGACACTTGTCGACTAGGGTGTCGACCAGCTTGGTCGATAATCCTACCACTCTTGTCCGACACGCCACGCACGACTGAGGTGTCGACCAGCTTGGTCGACAGGCTGAGCCTTCCTGGTCGACACACGCATGTTGGAGGGTGGATTTTGACCATGGTGGGCCATACTTTGACTACACTTTCCAAGGTAAGCCCACTCACTTTTCACTCTTTCTTATATACTTTTACACACACAAACACACACTTTGAATACAAGAATCTTGCACTCTCTCCCTCTCAAACTCATGAAAAGAAAGAAGAAAGGAGAAGAAATTTTCACCTCTCAAATTTTGATTTCCTCTGGATTAATCCTTCTACAGGTATGTTCTACTCACTCTCCTCTACCTATTTCTTGCACTTTTATAAGATTTCTATGTTTGCATTATCATGAATTTGAAATTAAAGTTCTAGGGTTCTTGAGCATGTGAATTGGGGCTTTTTGATTTTCTTGAGTTTTTATGAAATTGATGATGCATTTATGCTACATTGTTCATGGGTAAACCATTGGGAGCCCAATTGCATGCCAATTTTGAGTATTATGAGTTTAATTGAAGATTGAAAAATAGGGGTAGGCATAATGCTATTTTTTGTGAGCTATATTGATTCTAGTATGGATTTAGTTGCTTAATTCATGAAGAGATGATGCTTATAGGAGATTTATTGAGAATGACATTAGCATAAAAGGTGAAGATGCATGTTTATCTCTTTAATCCTTTTATTGAGAACATATCTTTTCAATCTTAGTCTTTGATGTGCTTGAGGATTGATTATTTTACATTCCATCATATGCTTTTGATAACATGAGGAATTTTGTAGGCCATGTCTAGTAAAGGTAAGTGTGTTGCTGTAAGTTCAAGTTGGGAGGATGGAAAGATTGTTGAGTTGGAAGAGAAATGTTTTAAGACTTGTTGTAACAAACCCTCTTGGTTTGGAATGTCATTTGGAATCAATGCAGATTGTTACGTCAAGTTTGCAAGATTTGTTAATATGGAATTCAATTGTTCGAGATACTTCCTCAAGGAGATTACGGGGCCTCTTAAATTTGGGGAGGATGTTGAGTACTTTTTCAACAATATAGGATGGAGCGGATTGCTAAACGTCCACGACAACTCTTACAGGAATCTTAATATTGAATTTCTGAGCACATTTCGAATTACTGAGAACCGTGGTATTCCGGTAGAGATTCAATTCCATATCGACAACAAAGCTCATTCACTTACTATCCAAGAAATAAACCGAATATTCGGTTGCGAAGAGGATGTTTCGCCTAGTCACTTCTACAAAAAGGAACGGTTTGGGTAAGATCAATCATTTTGGAGAGCTCTTGTGAAAGATGATGATGATGAATTTATAGCCTATCATTCGAAAGGTACTCAAATCGGAAATCCCATCCTCATATATGCTCAAAAGATTTTGGTTAACACGGTCATTGCTAGGAATGATACGGAGGAGATGCAACATGAGGAACTCTATGTCCTCTTTTCTATGATTACGGGCTTGAAGGCTAATTTTGGAGCCTATTTTTGCAAGAATTTATCCTACATAATTTCCAAGGGAGATTGTGCATTTGGTGGGATGATTGCTCACTTAGCAAGATGCTTAGGGAGGGAGCCAAGAGAGGAAGGAAATGATTTTGCCTCACATGATTGTGTGGAGGAAGAAGAAGCTTTGTCTAGCACATCGGCCATCTATTGAACTTCCGTTTCCTCTTTTGGACTATGAAACTATTTCTATCAAGAATGAGGAAAATTGGAGCATTAGTAGCCCATTGCACTTCGACATTGCTCGGGAATTCAATCAAGGGAGGAGGAATGTAACAAAGAGGGCAAGAAGAAGGACCAGTGTGCACAGAGATAGTGATATAGAGCAAGCTGAGGAAGAAGATGAGTATGATAGAGGGTCTGGAAGTTCCAATGCATGGGGTCAAGAGTTCACTTCTCTTAGGACCAATGTCTCGGCTCTTCAGTCGGACTACTCACTTCTCCGTGCCGATGTGACCGCCTTGAATGACAATTATACCCGTCTTAATGCCAACATGACAACCGTGAGTACTAACATTGAAGAGATCTTGGAAGCCCAATGAGCTATGATGCAGTGGCACATCGACGAGCGACATTTCACTCATCCTCGTTATCCACCTTCGTGAAGTGATGATTTCGATCTAACTTCATAAGGATGGGTAACTCATTCTTAACCCTATCTTTATCCCTTGTTTCTATTCCAAACTCTTAGTTTTTAATTTGGTTTGTAATGATATTGCTTGAAGATTGTGCTATTTTCTTAGGTAGTTATCTTTGGATGGATTATGCTTGTGATGGATGTTGATTTATGGATTTTATTGCTATGGATCTTATGTGATATTGGTAGTATGTTTTGAGCCTTATTATGCATTGCATGATTCTTGCCTCCACTCATTTGCCAAACTTTTTAGACCTATGGTCCAAAAAAGTTTGGGGGGTGTGATCGTTTCGTCATTCTCATGGCAATACTATTTTTAGATTAATTTTTTGAAGTATTTTTATGCTTTGATGCCTATTGTATTGATGAGCCCTTATTTTGCTTGTTAATTTTAGCTATTGTTGCTTGTTTCGAGTAGTGAATGCATAAGATATGTTTATCGTTGTGTGAATGAGTTGAAAGTCATCATTAGTGTAGTGGAATTATTGCTTAATCCTTGTTGATCTTTGATACTATTGATTTCATGATTCTTGAAATTCCATTGATATGAGCATTTTTTATATGATATGAGTCATGATCACCCTATACCCGTGAGAGTTGAGCCAAATTATGCCCGTTTCAATCATGAATGGATGATTTTCTTTGATGTGAGTTCCACACATGTGTATTATACTCTAGAACTTGGCTTGAGTCTTGTTTGAGGCTACATTAGACATTGATTTCACATGATATGATTTGAGGCCATCTTTTGGTTTTATATTGAGCGACTTTGCCCTATGAACCTACCTTGATATTAATATCCATTGCTTACCATTTTGTGCCTATTGACCTTTGCTTTGGCTAACCACACTTTAAGAAATTTTGTTTCCTTTTTGGAACTCTCTTGTCCCTATGATTAGTAGAGTGAAAAAAAGGAAGGAAGATTGGTGGTATGATGAAGAAATGGGTGGCCAAGGTGGGAAGATATTCCAATATGCAAGGATTGATGCAAAAATGTGCAAAGGCAAGTGCTAAAAGAGCTTTAAAGAAAAATGTTGACTTTTCATGAAAAATTGGTCAAGTTTGACCAAAGTGTTGTGAGTATGTTCACAATTTTGCAAAGGGAAGATTGATGTTTAGAAGTGTGATTTTGGAAAGAGCATGAAGATGAGATTGCTATTTGTATAAAGAGATGATATACATGATCATTCCTTCTATGCTTTACTAATCATACTTAGTTACTATTATCCATATGATCCTTCCCTACCAAAGAGCCAACACTACAACCTTTAAAAGTCCTCAATGATGTGTAAGTTAATTGTCATTTCAAGTGGTGGAGAATTTGAGACTTAAGCCAAGCTTATGGTAGTATTTGCATGTTGTGTGAGATACGAGAAAGCATAAACACTTGAGGGTTGAGTGAAACACTTATCTTGAGAGGATTATGACTCATTGACTTGACAATATGTTTATTGATTTGATTTCGATAGTTATTTGGATGATATTGTATTTTAGATTGCTAGATATTGAGTGATGATTCTATAGCATTGATCTTTTGCTTGATACTTCATACACACAATTATTCCCCTATCTTATCGCTTCGTTGCTCGAGGCCGAGCAACAATCTAGTTTGGGGGTGTGATTAGGGTCATAATTGCATGTTTTAGCACTCATTTCTATATGCTTTTGGTGATATTATGTTCATATTTGACCCTATTATGTGATACTTTGTGTATTTAACCCTTTTTGGGTAGGAAGTTGTGATTGTAGGTGAAAACGAGCAAAATGAGGAAGAAACGAGCAAGATCGAGAAAAGTCCAAATTCTAGAGTTGAGCAAAATGGAGAAATTGCTATCCTACGTTGAAGAGCTTGAAGAGAGGGTTGCAACGAAAGATGAATCTAGTCAATCGGAGTTCTAGAGCTCAAGATATGACAAAAACAAGGAAGCCACGCATCGATCGAGACTAAGGCCTCGGGCGACACAGACTCCTTCCTCGGAAGACAAGCCTCGCGCGACCTCATTACCTGGAACGACAACCATTTGTTGAGCTAGATGTCGACCAAGCCTGGTCGACAGTTGCTCAGCTCTTGGACGATAAGAGGACCTTTTGTCGAGCAAGCTATCGCCCGAGTGGTCGACAGTTGCAGCAGCTCAGTTTTCTCAGATTTTCAGGGCTATTTTTGTATTTTCACGCGTTTTAATGAAGGGCATCTTAGTCAATGATCCAAGGGCACTATATATACTTCCATCTCAGATTTTCTAAAGGACTTTTATCATCTTCTTAGATTCATATTCTCTCACTGGATTAGGAGAAGTTAGAGGTAGTTTCCAAGTGGTGTTCTTAGATTTCCATTTACGATTTCGACGATTACTTGTAATCTACCATTTGGATCGACGATCAGTTTTCTCCTGCATTCTTAGCATAGCTCAAGCTACATTTCTACCGATTGATTTTCAATTTCTATTGTCGGATTATTTTCTAGCTTCTAGAGGTAATCTTGTATCTTTTCAATTCCAATTGTAATAGGTAAATTCTTGAATACTTTGTATAATTCCTGCACAATGATGATTGCTATTGCTTCAATTTCTTTTATGTTTACCAAATTAGCCATGGGCTAATACCTTTGTGTGTTGGTGTATGACTCCTATGGAGTAGTATGGTGATTATGTTGATCTTTTGATTGCTATGAATTGTTGCATGATCAATTCTCTACATTGATGGACTGTATGAATGCTTTGTATGTGTAGTTGATCATAAGGGCCATTAGGAGATAGTCTCAATGAGAATTGGCCTATTTTCCTAAATCTTCTTGTACTATGCCAAATGCATGCCAAGTGTTTAATTAAATTCCAAAGATAGTGAGAGCTATACTTAGTGAACAGGAAGAACAATTAGAGGCTTTAATATGTTATTAGAGAGACCTCTTGCATGTTAGAGTGGCGTACCAATTGATTGTACACAATTCCATGGCATGAGAAAGTGATACCTTACCATATGAAATATAGGATAGTACACTAGCACATATCTCTCACACTCGCTCACTTTGCAACCCAAGGTGATAGGTAGTTTACAAGTTTGACGCATTAGTAGACATAGATACCAAATCCCCTTTATTTGCTTTGTGTTTTTTAATCAAGAACAATAGTTTTACCTTATAAATCCCCGTCTCCTTTGGGTTCGATATAAAATAAACTTGGTTAAGCTTGCCATTGCAATAACGATCGTGTACACTTGCACGTAGACACCTTTTGGCTAAACAATGATTTGAGTGTTTGAGAATTAAGATTAAGTTTTTGATAATTCATTTTGGGCTTTAGTATGTGAATTAAAAGTTAGAGAGCCAAATTAAGATATGATCCAATTAAGTATTTAATAAAGGATTAAGTGGATTTGACTTGATTGGTTATTAAGTGTTATAAATCAAATTGGATTGAGAAAATTAGGATCTATTAAGTACCAATTTATTAAGGGTATAGAAGTAATTTAGTGAGTTGTTATTTAGAGATATGAATGAATTTATATAGGATCTCGATTATATTTTATATGATGAGGTTTTAGATCAAGAAAATATTCAAGGTTTAGATTTTCTTGAAAATAAATATCAGGAGATTATTATCGGAATCATTTTTATTAGTCAAATATTTGGACTTTAAGCGAAGGAATAATGTTAGGACTTTAAGGTATTACTCTCAAGGGATAAAGGTGCATGTTGCAAAGTTAGACTATATTGTCGGATATGTAAGGAGTTAACTTGAGATTTTATTGCTAGGTGTTAAATGTTACTTGCAAAAGTTAGAAGTATTATTATTTATGGACAAGAGTGATATTATAAGTATCTAGAATATATTTATTTGAAGATTAATTCAATTACTAAGTTAAGGTATTAATATTGGGATTAATTTATTATGTATAAGATTTATTGATGGAGATAAGTAATATTGGCAAGAATAAGGATTAGCACTTTTGTTAAGGAGAAGTAGCATTAGATTTCTCTAGAAGATATTTACTTGGAGGATAATTAAGCTGATGCGGCAAGTTAAGGGTGGACTTAGTCCACTAGAAGAAGTAGTCGGTCACCCTGTGAAAAGTGTCGTTTGTGCCTACATTTTTAGAGAGTTAGTTTTTAAGCTTGAGTTTTATTCTTTATTTCTTGCTTAGTATTTTTATTTAAACCAATTAGTATTATTTGGACTCTAAGAATAAGACTAAGTTTCGAATTATTTTAGAGTAAGGAAGAGTAGTATTATTGTTGAGGTTATAGTATTAGTCCTCTAAGAATATTATTTCCTTAAGTATTAATTCATTAAGGGTATGTTAGTAATTGAGGAATTAATTGTAGGGATTTGACCTTATGAGATTTTGACCAAGAATAGGATTAAGAAAAATACTTGGAATAATATTAGTATTATTTTAGAAAAAATATGGAGTCTTAGACATTAAGTGATTTTCGAAAATAATAGGTATTAAGACTTGGACTTTTAGTACCTTTATTTATGGAAAGAAGTCATATTTTTTTATGCAAGAAAAATACATACTTGAAGGTTAAATATCATGAGAATAAAGAGTTAGTAAGGATTTATTAAATATGAAAATAAGTTGTTAAGTATGGAATAAGAGATACATCAAGATATTGGGCCAATTTCCTTCCCTTTTCCTCTCAATTTCGTCCAAGCCCTTGTAGTAACCCTATACAACTTTTAGTCCTTATAAATAGATGATCAAGGATCACTTTATAACCCTAGAACACCCCTAAATTTGTCAGCCCCTATAGTCACCCAAAAATCGACAGTTTCATGAAGTTATAAGACCAGATTTTGGGCAACAATTAGGCTCGAGAGAGAGCAAGTTTCGGCAGCCACACTTAGATGAGAAGGAGTAGGATTTCGAGCACAAGGAATTAGCAAGCCAACATACACACATCTCTAATTTTCAAGACAAGCAAAGGTGGGGATTTAAACGGAGAAAAGTGGTATTTATGGTTCGATCTTTAAATGTTTAGTTGATGTGTTTATGTGTTTATATGCTAAAGAGGGATACTCTTATGTAGTATCAAAGACTAGATACGTTAATGCCGTATCAACAAGATTAGATACGTTAATGCCATATCAAAAAATTAGATACGCTAATGCCGTATCAACAAGATTAGATACGTTAATGTCGTACCAACAAGATTAGATACGTTAATGCCGTATCAACAAGATTAGATACGTTAATGTCGTATCACTGATTAAGAAAGATTGGTATGTTTACATGTTTTCATGTCCTTTATATTTAGATTTCGAACTAACTATCTCCACTGAGTGATTATTTTATAATTACTCACCCCTTCACCGAATAAATATTTCAGATTTTCATGAGTAAAGGCTACGCGATTGACGATGCGGAGGAAGGTGGATGTGATGCGAGTAAAAGGAATATAAAGGACGAAGTTTTATTAAAAACCAAGTAGGATTTATATTTTTATGATTTCATGTTTTCCTACGTTTTGGCATTATTGAGTATTTCCACATTTTGGACATTTGCATGTTTTATTTCGTTGAGTGCATGGACACGTAGATGTTTGATTTAGGATTTCTATGGTTTGATGAATTATGGGACTTTTATTATGGATTTTTATGAAGTATTTTATTTAGGTTATGTGTTAAATTGCATGAAAATTAGGATTAAGTTTGATAATATATTTTATTAAAGTTGCAGCTGCTGGACGACTTATTTGATGATGAGAATGTGTTGAATTTATGTGATTAACTGTCTTAAGAAATAGTTATAGCCCTTAGATTTGCATGATTAATAAGTCTTCGATCTCAACACAAAAAATTACGAAATTTTACCAGAATTATTGCCATGAATTATTATGCATCTTGGCCAATTTTTGTGAGTTTTTACCTAGTAGAAGTCAAGGATTTGAGTTTTAGTCCAGTATGTGATTCTAGTCCTTAAATTCCTTATTTTAAAAATACCAATTTATGACCCAGCCTATTTTCGAAATTTTAGCAGTTTATTAGCTATTAAAAATTAAGTTATTTTGGTCTTCAAACTTGGAGTAAATACTTTTTAAAGTTCCAGAATTATTTTAGTCCTTTAACTTTATTTTACGAGCTTTTCATGCGTTTTTAAAAGGAATTTTCGTGGCAACTCTTTATATTATGTTTAATATTATTTATTTAAGTATTTAGAGGTTTTAAATGGTTTGGCAAGATAATAGTAATAGAGAAAATGGATTTTGTATTAGTTAGTAGACTGTTTTCATACACACCCTGTTTTGATGAGTACACCCTGACTATTTTCGAAAGTTTTACACTCCAGCTGCTGTATACGAATTATTTATGTATTATTGCATGATTTAATTGATGTCTTATATGTTGTATGATATTAGAATGAGTTAGTTTCACATGTGAAACATGTTATGTATATTTGTGGTGATATTTTATGATTTCTATGATTATACTAAGTGAATTATGTTAATTATATTTGAGATGGTATTTCATAATTTTCTATAATGGTATTGAATGTGCTATGTATTTTGAATGTATGATTTATTTATTTAAATTACTCTAATTTTAGTTTCAAAAGGTTTTTAAAAGAAAAAAAAATTTATTCCAAGCATGAGGGTTCACGTTCTAAAAGATGTTTTTCCAAATTATTAATTCAAAGTAAGACTTCCGCTGAAATGAAATATATAGAAATTTAGGGCGTGACAACATTTCTCATGATCACTTATTGAATTAAGTACTTTTGTTCATAGTTTTTTTTTCTATAAAAGAGTCTTTAATAAACTAAGATGTCTACAGTTTAAATCTTATTCAAAGAATTCTGCATATTCAATTATTTTAGGTTATACGCACTTCATTTCATTAAACACTTTATTTATATCACTTTCAATTTATTTTTCTTCAATTAATTTTGCAATTATTGATGATAGTTTTAATAATACTTTTTCAAAATGTGTAGGATTAAATGACCTCTCCAAAAAATTAATCAATTCAAAAACCCACTTCATATTCCTCTTCAAACTCTAAAAATCGAAACACTCAGAAAATTCTTGCATCCATGGCTTCTCAAGACAATACACAGAATGTTGTTGGCAATGTTTGCGCCTCCTTGCCAACATCACCTTCATTTCCATCTCTACCAATTTCTTCAAACCCGACTAAAAACCCTACCCGATGGAAACACCATCAAATAAACCTTCATCCTCAAATCTACTGAACTAAATGTTGCACAATATGCTGAAACAAACCCCTCACTCTTCAATCAAGACCCAATAGCTGTCAAGTTTGATATCGAAACTCCATTCGAGTGAGCCGTTGCAATGTATAGTGCACTATGCTTGCAAATGAACTCGCTTCAAATATTTGTTGGAGATGAACAAACAGACGTTGCTAAGTTAGAGGTTGTTCATCTGCACTGTCAACCTATTGAACATGTCTCTAAAAATGTTTATCGCGATGAAGAGATGGAAGATGTTGAATCCTCTGTTTCTGAAAATCTTGGAGAAAGACTGCGCACAATAAGAAGGAAAAGAAAGGGTAGCCCAAGGCATAATGACGGGAAGCATAGATGCTCATACAGGACAATGGTAAAGAAAGATAGGTATTCTGAGACCCGAAAGAAGAAGAAGGACGATTGTGGTGCTGCATCTAAACTAATCAGAGTCTTTGGATCAAGTGATGAAGTGGATGTCATTATTAAAGAAGTAGCAAAAGAGGTACGTGTTGAAGCTAAAAATATACCTAATATTGGCTCAAAAATGAATGTTCCTCTGGCTAACTTTGTTGTGAAGAAATATGAGAGAAAAGAGAAAGGAAAGAAGCCAATTCAAGATGTTACTGAAGATGTTCCAGCACATGTCACAATATCTAAGGGGGAGACAGAATCTGAGGAAGAGAAAAGTGAACAAAGTGATGAATCTAAACAAGAAGAATCTGGAAGTGAGGAAACTACCATTGAGGTACATTTGAACACTCTTCTAAGTCTGAATCGGATGAAGATAGGTATTACAATGACTTGAGCAGTGAGAAATATAAAACAATTTGAACTAGAGTGCTTGTTGGTGAAAGAGATTAAAATGTCTGATTTTAAATAGTACAATCTAGTTGAATATTTTATAGAAAACTTATTGTTATATGCTTTAGAATTTCTTACTCCGTACATACATGAATGGGATTATGAATTTTATTCAAACTTGAAGGAGTGTGTGGGTAGACCAAATTCTAGGCATTATGAAAGTGTTTAGTTTAGAGGAGTGAAGATCATATTTAATCCGAAAGTAATCAATAAGGTGTTAAGGACTAGATCAATGGTGGAACCAAATGTTGAGGATATGAATGATGTGATAATGATCTTGATTGGTGGGCAAATTGAAACTTAGGAGAAGAGAATTTCTGCTGCAAGATTGACAAGTGATTAGGGTCATAATTGCATGTTTTTGCATCTATTTCTATATGGTTTTGATGTGCTTATGTTCATATTTGACCCTAATTTGGTATAAATAGTGCTATTAACCATTTTGTGGCAAGAAAGTGTGTTTTGTTGTGAAAACGAGCAAGAACCGACAAAAGACGAGCAAGTTCGTAAAAGTTCAGAAAATGTGAATTGATCCAATGAATACAAATGATATACCATGTCGAAGAGTTCGAAGAGAGGGTCGCAACGGAAAAAGAATCGAGTCAATCGGAGCTCTAGAACTCAAGATATGAAGAAAATGAGAAAGTCGAGGATCGATTGCACAAGTCGAAGTAGGGCTCGAGCGACCACAAGCTTAGAATCGAGTGACCATGAGATTCCACTCGTGCGACACCCCACTGGTTCGGGCGACGAAGGCTCGCACGAGTGCTCACACGAGCCCGCATTCGTGCGATGGACCCTGGTTCGGGCGACAACGAGCCGCACGAGTGCTCACACGAGCCAGACTCGTGCGGTCATACGCATGGACTCGTGCGACAGTTCGGAAAGCTACATTTTCAAGGGTATTCCCATCTTTTCGCGTGTTTAATGAAGGACATATTGGACCAAGCATTGTGGGCACTATAAATACTCTAAAGATCAGGATCTAAGTCATAATTCAAGTCACATTAGTTCATAATCATAGTGAGATTCTTAGATTAGAGAGAGAGGTAGTTACTTGGTGGTTTCTTAAGATTTCTTCTCACAAATTCTTTGATAACTTTTGATCTACCGCTTTGATCGTTGATCCGTTAATTCCTACATTCTCGTCTCGTCTAAGGCTACATTCTCACCGATTGAATTTCAATTTCCATTGTCGGATTTCAAGTTAGCATTTTAGAGGTAAATTGTATCTTTCCAATTTTCATTGTAATAGGTAATTCTCTTTACATTTCTTGCTTAATGATGATTGTTCTTAGCTTAATTGTTCTCATGTTTACTCAATTAGCCATGAGCTAATTCCTTCATGTGTTAGTGTATGATGCCTATGGAGTAGTGTAGTGATATGTTGATCTTTTGAATGCTTTGAGTTGTTGTATGATCAATTCTCTACATTGATGGATTGAATGAATGCTTGCATGTGTAGATGATTATTAGGGCCATTAGGGAGTTAGTCTCTTGCGAAAGTAGAGCTATTTTCCTAAACTTTCTTGTATTAAGGCCAATGCATATCAAGTGTTTGATAAAATTCCTAAGATAGTGAGAATTATCTTTAGTGAATTAGATGAACAATTAGAGGCTTTGATATGTTATTAGGGAAACCTTTTGCATGTTAGATTGGCTCCCTCATTGATTATACACAATCTTATTGCATGATAAAGTGATGCTTCACTACATGAAACATAGGTTAGTACACTAGCACATACTCCTCACATTTGCTCACTTTGCAAACACAATGTGATAGGTAGTTTACTTCTTTGACGCATTAGTAGATAATAGAAACCTTTCCCCTTTATTGCTTTGTTAGCTAGCCAATTGAAACAACAATTTTCCTTACAAGTCCCCGTCTCCTTTGGGTTCGATATATTTTAAAACTTGGCCAAGCTTACCACGCTCATAGCGGACATGTACACTTGCGTGAGGACTCATTTACACCGAACAAGTTTTTGGCACCGTTGCGGGGGAGACGGCTAGTTTGCTTAGATGTTTGTTGTTTCTTTTATGTTCGAATTTTGTTGGTAATATTTTGAGAGTTTTGATACTTGTGGTGATGTGTGTTTACATGTCTTATCTTTGTTTCTTTGTGTGTTCTTAATCATCCTTGGTGAGTGTTGATACTTGCTTATATTTTTGTGTAGGAGTGAGCTCAATTGAGATGGACGAATACAACCATTACTCGTATTCTTCACAATATCTATATTCTCCTAATTCTTATACGTATCAACCTCACCCATATCAACCACCACCTCCACACGAAATTTCTTATCCTCCTAATCCTTACTCATATGAAGATTCCTACACTTTACCCTCTCCTATTCCTATCAATCAAGAAGAAACTTCTCAAAGCCATATTAATGATACTCTAGTTTACATCCTAAATAAATTTGAAGAAATTCAAAGAGATTGTAAAAGAAGCTTTGAGAAGACTAATGAGAAGTTTGATAAATTGTTCAAATCTAGAGGAGATCAAATTAAGAGCTTGGAGCTCCAAGTGGAGCAATTGGCCAAACAAGCCCAAAGAGATTTGTGAAGCAAAGTTGGAGGAGGAAGATGGGGGTAATTTAGATGATTCAAGAGGAGGAAAGGAAGATGATCAAGAAGAGGAAGATAAATGTCCACTCATGGACTTGAGCTTAATGGAAAAAGAACAACAAAATAAAGTGGAGGAGGAGCCTACAAATGAAATAAGCATTTCTCTACCCCTAGACTCTTCTACTTGTGCTTTAATTGACAATGTTGTTCGTTGTGAATATGAATTGAAAGTCTTCTTGAATATTTTTTATAGTAGGAGATGGGGGTGGATTAGGTTGAGAAGAAAAGATGAATCTTCTTGTGCTTATAAATTCAAAATGATAAGGAAAGTAGGGGTGTGGGGTAGAAATCCAACTTGTTTCCTTGATAATTATGCTTTGAGATTTATGTTTGATGGTGAGGAGGCCAAATATCCTTGGCCATTTAGCTAACATTGGTGTCGTCCGGCTAGGGGACGTTAAATCCAAGCGCTAGGTGGGAGGCAACCCACCCTTATATCCTTTTGATATCCCTTGTTAGTTAGATTGTTGTTTTGTTTTCATGATTTTGGATTTGGAAGTAAGTTGTGCTATTTCACTCTTGATTGTTACATGTGCTTAATAGGTAGTTTGGGGGAGTTTATATTGAAATGGTAGGATTGGTTTTGGATAGTGTTGTGCATGATTATACTTTGATGTGTGCTTAATTGCTTAGTTATTGCCATATTCATCATTCTTTTCCAAACATTTAGGATTTACAATCCGAAAAAGTTTGGGGGGGTGTGATCATTCTTCATATGGGTTATTTGATATTGATTGATGATGTTTGTGGTGTTTAAAAATTATTGTAAGTGGTGTAGAAAAATTAATTTCAAAATTGAGAAAAAATTGCTCCGACCGAGCGCCGGCCCACTGGCGACCGAGCGCCGGCCTACTAGCGTCTGAGCTTTTCGCTACGACTTGGAATTTTAATTCCCGCTCGGTCAGTAGGCATCATCAGCGTCCGAGCGCCGGACTAAGGCCGTCCGGCGCTGTTCAACTGGCGACCGAGCACCGACCAAGAGGTAAGGTGATTTCGTCATTTTTCTTGTTTCGGCTACACTTTTTCCTACACCATTGTACACCATTTTCCACACACAAACACACACATTTTACACCACATTCTTGCACACACACTCATCCAAAACACATGAGTAGAGGAGAGGAAATTCTTGTAACTCAAGCTCTACATTTCTACTCTTCACCTCCTTCCATCGGTATGTTTTCTATACTCCCTTCTTACTTATGCTTGATACTTGCTTCCTTTTCCTCATGTTAGTTTCTTCTTTTGTAGATTGCTATTTTGAGCTTAATTGTTGATTCTTGGTATTTGTTCTTGTGATGGATTATTGATGAATTTGATCTTAGGATTTATGATGCTTTTATTGATTGTGCTTAATTCTTGTGCATTGCTTGATATTGTCTCCACTTCTTTGCCAAACTTTTTAGACCTATGGTCCAAAAAAGTTTGGGGGGTGTGATCGTTTTGCCATTCTCTTCGCAATGCTATTATCATGATAATTTTTAGTGCTTGTATGATGTTTTGACCATATGCTTAGGTTTAGGCTTGTTTTGCTTGTTATTTTTTGCCATATTGTTGTTAGCTTTGAGTAGTGTGGCATGAGATATGTCTATCATGTTGGATGTAGTGGAGTTATGGCTTGATTCTTGTCTTGTCTTTTGTGGTATGGATTTGATGATACTTGAGATTTTGATGATATGAACAATTTTTTATATGAGATGAGTCATGATCACCCTATACCCGTGAGGTTTTGAGCCATTTATTCCCGTTTCGATCTTGAACGGATGATATTTCTTTGATGTGAGTTCCACACATGTGCATTATACTCTAGAACTTGGCTTTAGTCTTGTTTGAGGCTACATTAGACATTGATTTCACATGATATGATTTGAGGTCATCTTTGATCTACATTGAGTTACTTGCCCTATGAACCTACCTTGATATTATTTTCCATTGCTAACCATTTTGTGCCTTTAGACCTTTCCTTTGGCTAACCTCACTTTAAGTCATTTTCCTTCCTTTTTGGAACTCTCTTATCCCTATGATTAGTAGCGTGAAAAGAAGGAAGGAAGATTGGTGATATGATGAAGAATATGGTGGCCTAAAGTGGAAGATATGAAGAATTTTATGCATGAATTGAAAATTTGTGAAAAAAGGCAAGTGCTAGCAAAGCATGAGAAAAAGTTGACTTTTGTTGAAATTATGGTCAAGTTGACCTTTGTTGTGAGGTTGGCTAAAGTTGCAAAGAATGGAAGAATGATCTTGAAAGTGTGATTTTGAAGAGCATAAAGAATGTGCACAATTGCATGAAGATGTGAATGACTATTACTTAATTCCTTCTATGCTTTACTAATCATACTTAGTCACTCTAATCCATATCTATCCTTCCCTACCAAAGAGCCAACATTACAACTTTATGAAAGTCCTCAATGATGTGTGAATGATTTGTCATTTTAAGTGGTGGAGAATTTGAGACTTGAGCCAAGCTTATGGTAGTATTTGTATCATTGTGTGAAGATTGAGAGAACCTCAAACACTTGAGAGATGAGTTATACACTTCTTTGAGAGGATCATGACTTGTTGATTTGACAATTTGTTCATTGATTCGATTTTGATTGTTGATTTGATGAAATTGCATTTTAGACTTGTTTGATATTGAGCTATGATTCTATGGCATTTGATTGTGTGCTTGATGCTTCATACATACAATTATTCCCCTATCTTATCGCTTCGTTGCTCGAGGTCGAGCAACAATCTAGTTTGGGGGTGTGATTAGGGTCATAATTTCATGTTTTTGCATCTATTTCTATATGGTTTTGATGTTCTTATGTTCATATTTGACCCTAATTTGGTATAAATTGTGCTATTAACCATTTTGGGGCAAGAAAGTGTGTTTTGTAGTGAAAACGAGCAAGAACTGGCAAAAGACGAGCAAGTTCGTAAAAGTTCAGAAAATGTGAGTTGATCCATTGAAGATAAATGATATACCATGTCGAAGAGTTCGAAGAGAGGGTCGCAACGGAAAAAGAATCGAGTCAATCGGAGCTCTAGAACTCAAGATATGAAGAAAACGAGAAAGTCAAGGATCGATCGCACAAGTCGAAGTTGGACTCGAGCGACCACAAGCTTAGAATCGAGCGACCATGAGCTTCCACTCGTGCGACACCCCACCGGTTCGGTCGACGAAGGCTCCCACGAGTGCTCACACGAGCCCGCATTCGTGCGATGGACCCTGGTTCGGGCGACAACGAGTCGCACGAGTGCTCACACGAGCCAGACTCGTGCGGTCATACGCTTAGACTCGTGCGACAGTTCGGAAAGCTACATTTTCAGGGGTATTCTCGTCTTTTCGCGTGTTTAATGAAGGGCATATTGGACCAAGCATTGTGGGCACTGTAAATACTCTAAAGATCAGGATCTAAGTCATAATTCAAGTCACATTAGTTCATAACCATAGTGAGATTCTTATATTAGAGAAAGAGAGGTAGTTACTTGGTGGTTTCTTAAGATTTCTTCTCACAAATTCTTAGATAACTTTTGATCTACCGCTTTGATCGTTGATCCGTTAATTCTTGCATTCTCGTCTCGTCTAAGGCTACATTCTCACCAATTGAATTTCAATTTCCATTGTCGGATTTCAAGTTAGCATTTTAGAGGTAAATTGTATCTTTCCAATTTTCATTGTAATAGGTAATTCTCTTTACATTTCTTAATTAATGATGATTGTTCTTAGCTTAATTGTTCTCATGTTTACTCAATTAACCATGAGCTAATTCCTTCATATGTTAGTGTATGATGCCTATGGAGTAGTGTAGTGATATGTTGATCTTTTGAATGCTTTGAGTTGTTGTATGATCAATTCTCTACATTGATGGATTGAATGAATGTTTGCATGTGTAGATGATCATTAGGGCCATTAGGGAGTTAGTCTCTTGCGAAAGTAGAGCTATTTTCCTAAACTTTCTTGTATTAAGGCCAATGCATATCAAGTGTTTGATAAAATTCCTAAGATAGTGAGAATTATCTTTAGTGAGTTAGATGAACAATTAGAGGCTTTGATATGTTATTAGGGAAACCTTTTGCAAGTTAGAGTGGCTTCCCCATTGATTATACACAATCTCATTGCATGATAAAGTGATGCTTCACTACATGAAACATAGGTTAGTACACTAGCACATACTCCTCACATTTGCTCACTTTGCAAACACAAGGTGATAGGTAGTTTACTTCTTTGACGCATTAGTAGACGATAGAAACCTTTCCCCTTTATTGCTTTGTTAGCTAGCCAATTGAAACAACGAATTTTCCTTACAAGTCCTCGTCTCCTTTGGGTTCGATATATTTTAAAACTTGGTCAAGCTTACCACGCTCATAGCGGACACGTACACTTGCGTGAGGACTCATTTATACCGAACAACAAGTCTTTATTCTTTTCTTCATAAGCTTTGTGTATACAATTAGTTATCTTCTTACCACAATACTAACAAAGGAACAAACAATTTTGATGTTTAAAATTGGGCATTTGAAGAAATTCAACTTAGGGCGGACCATTTTTAATAATTTTCTGTAATATGTTGGAAACATTACAAGGGGTTATTGCCTTACCCTAATTTGATATTCAAGTTGCTTCTTGAGGATAAGAAATTTGAAAGGAATCCAAGAGAAGAGACAATAAGCAGTTTCACAGCAAGTTCTGGGATTTTAAATATTTTACTATCAGGTCCAAGAGTTATTGGTCTTCCTCTCCAGAATCCAACTGATTAACCTCAAAGAGAATATGTTCCAACAGATGATGCTCCAAATGTTGTCACATCTTGTTCTAACATTTACCGCGATCATTCTATTACATTTGTTACTTTGCCTTCTAATCATATTTCTTCGTTAATTGATGCCTTGAAGAGTACCATTACTAGTATTGATCAAACCCTTCTTGATTTGAAAGCATAAAAGAAAAGGTTGGAGGATCTTCTTTCTACTCCAACAGGGGAGTAGATACTGCTGATGTTGGTGATGAGGAAGCAAGAGAGAATAAAGTTGGTACGCGTAGTGTTCACCTTGAGGAGATTGTTGTTTCTGTTGTTATTCCAGATGTTGTTCCAGATCCAATCGACACAGATAATGTTCCAGTTACTGCTGAAAGTGACCATACCAGATATAGAGTGATGTAAAGCCGGTGGGAGTATACATTACGGGGGAGAATGAAGATGGGGGAGTTCGTGTAGGTCTATGTGGACACATCTGATGATTTCAGCCCTTTAGTCCTTCCTACTTCAATTCATTCAATCTCATATGTATTACTCTGTTTGATTTTTTTTTTTTTTGTTGAATTGTTGGTAGATGAGCAATAGTTTTTAGGATTTACTTTTCTGTCTTTATGGTCTAAGAACATTGTTTGGTGCTTAGTGAAACAATCTTTATTTCTGTTATTTTTACATTTCTATTCAAATTTGGTGAGCAATGATATGTCATTTTCTTGATGTTGCTTTGCTATATTCTATTATTGACACATTTACAGAATGTTCCAACATCATGTATGTTGTAGTAGAAATGCCAAATCGGGGGAGATTGTTGATGTTTTGCCTATTGTTGTGCAAATGTTGCAACACACTTTCTACCATTGAAAATTAAGAGAATAAAACAAAATTTCTTAAAAAATTGTGGAGTTGGTTTTCTTCTAGGGTTTAATTTTGGGTGATGGGATGGCCAGGCTTAGATATTTATTTATGATCACATTCATTTTAAAATTTTGTTTATGTGAGAACTTATTAAGGTTTGGTCTTCACATGTGGACGTTGTCTACTATCATAAATGTGCTTCGGGAATCTCGGGTGGGAAAGGCATAGAGTGCGATTTTCCCAAGTGTGTCGCGTGCGTCCACATCCAGTCATCCTCATAAACACCACGTCATAAATTTTAAATTTACAGTTTAAAACAATTACTCCATCTGTCCCAATATAAGTGGCTCATTTTGTCATTTTCGTCAATTCCACTATATGTTGCTCATTTGTTTTTTTATTTTTTTTGGAAACTACTATTCACTTCTTTTTTATTATTTTTCATATCTTTTACACTATTTTTATTACATTTTCATTTTTCTCCATCACATCACTTATACTTTTTCAATTTTTCTATCACATCACTTTTACTTTTTCACTTTTACATTAGTCTATGTGTCCAAAAGCAACGAGCAACTTATACCAGGACGGAGGTAGTATTTATTTAAAAAATATTCATAATGAATTTTGAATTTTAACTTTAGTTCTTAGTTCAATTTAGAAATATTTCAAATAATTAACAAAAATATGTCATTTTAAATCTAATAATTTGTAAATTTATTGAATTTCAATTCAAACGCAATATTAATAGTTTGAGCAACACTTGTGTACAAATTTCTACCGTAAAAATATCCATTTTTGAAAATTTGCGGATCTAAACCGGGTCGGGTCGGGTCAGAATTGGACATTTTTTCCAAAATTCGCGCAACTTATAGTTCTAGGTTTTTTCGCTCCCAGATATGTTACAATTTGGGCAAAGGCGTGTTACAATTAGGCAAAATCTATGTTACTAATTCTTAAAAAATTAAATTTTTGTACTTTTCAAGTAACTATAAAGAAAATATGTATTTCTGCAAGTATAAATATGTGTTACTTAATTTATTTTTTATTCTTTTTGTTGATTTATGTTAATAATATTTTTTTTCGCTCACAGGTATGTTACAATTTGGGCAAATGCGTGTTACAATTAGGCAAAATCTGTGTTACTAATTCTTAAAAAATTAATTTTTTGTACTTTTCAAGTAACTATAAAGAAAATATGTATTTCTGCAAGTATAAATATGTGTTACTTAATTTATTTTTTATTTTCTTTGTTGATTTATGTTAATAATATATTATTCATGTACTTAATACATCATTTAATATCTTATATATGTTATATAAAATATAATATATATTTTTATAAGGATAAATAAATGTTTGTGTGTACAGTAACACACATTTGATCTTGCAGTAACACACATTTACTCTAATTGTAACATACATTTGCAGTAACACACATTTACTCTAATTGTAACACATATTTACTCTAGATGTAACACACATTTGCAGTAACACAAATTTACTCCAATTGTAACATAAATTTGCAGTAATACATATTTACTCTAATTGTAACACATATTTGTTCCTCAATTTATGTTACTATATTAGCATATATGTGTTACTATAGGATAAAATGTATTTTTATTAAGAATAAATATGTGTTACATATTCAATGTAACATATACATGTGTTACATTGCATGAAAAATATTTTACTTCTAAAAAAATAAATGAGTATGTGTAGAAAACAACATTTAATCTGGTTGTAACACACGTTTTACCTTAAAGTAACATGCATTTGCCCCAACTGTAACATACCTGGGAGCGAAAATCATAAGCTGCGAGAATTTTTGGAAAAAAATACTCAAATTCGACCCGACCCGGTTTAGACTCGCGAATTTTTAAAAATTGATATTTCTACGGATCTTAGACCCGTAGAAATTTGTATATAAGTGTTTGTCTAATAGTTTATAACGAATGAGTATGTACTCTTTATATTAATTTGAATTGTATGATTATAATGAAAATAGTTATTCTATTATTAGTTTGATTTAGTTTGCCTAAATTCTATATAGGAAAATTGATAACAGAATATTTCTATTGAACGTAACCGACTAGGCGACTAAGATTAGTATTATCGTCTATCAAATCTTAAATAATATATGCACAACGAAATCCGAAAAAAATTTCTTCAAACTACGCAATTTAAAATGTAAAACAAGTACTATAAAAAGGATTAAAGGAGTAACTCAAACATAATATATGCAACAATATATTAATTACAAATCAAAAAGTTATTTATGTGAAATGAATTGTACTACTTCTATCCGGAAAATTTACATCCCTAAGATTTCAAACAAATTTAAGATTTTTTTTATAAAAAATAAAGTTGTGGCATCTTAGCTAGTAAATATGTTTATAGTTTTGTGAATATACATGCACATCAATTTTTTTTAATAGTGTGCAAAATTTTTATTGAACATTCAAATAAAAAATGTGTGCAAATTTTTATTAAATGAAGCAGGAAGATATATTTTGTAGCTAAAAAGACAAAATTTAAATAGTAAATATTATGAGTAATTCTTGCACGCAACAATTGTCCTGTGTCGAAAAAAGCAAAAACACACATGTGTAATTTGATGATAAATGCATAAACACTCACGTGTTTCATTAATTGCACAAAATTTTCCTATGTTTGATAAAAGTATATGCACGAAAAATTTCCAATTAATCACTTTAGTTCGAATAACAGTAACGATCGAATAACACTAACAATATAAAATTGAAGTCTGAATTATATAATTGTCATATATTTAAATTAAAACAATCATACAAACAACGATGAAAAACTTAGATGCGCAAAACATGCATGAACATATATATCAAAAGCGTGTACGGTGGGAATTTTGTGCATAATTTTAGCAAACATAGTGACTTTTATGCATCTCATCTCATGAAACATAAGTTGGAGTTTTGATACATATACTTTTATCAAATATAAACGGATGTTATGCAATTAGTGAAACATGAAGGGATTTCGTGCTTATCTTTATTAAATATAAGAGAGTTTTATTTATAACCTATAAACATAAAGGTATATGTTATTATATGGACAAATATATATTAGTATATGAACAAAATGAGTACAAAATACATATTTTAAAAAGATGAATAACGTAATAATATAACATACACAACCAGATTTAATTAATTGAAGCCTAAGATGTGAAATGCTAACAAGGATCAGCAGATATGGTGAAGACAAAATTTTGCTTGGAAGAAAAAGCTGAAGTGCGAAAAGATAAGGAGGGAGAAGAAAGAAAGCGAGTTCATTTTAAGACATATTGATTTGTGCAATTTTGTTTGTCACGCATGATTATTGATCAAAAATGTGAATTGATTTAGTCAAAAACCTAATTAACATTTATGTCAGATGTGGATATATCCTTCCTAATTTATATTTGGATTGGGTGACTGCAGTTTTGGAGTAATTTTCAGCCCATGTCAATTATCCTACCTTCACTAGCCTGTTTTGATAAATCTGTCCAAGGAAAGAGATCTAATGAAATTATCATTACTTCTGATTTTAATAAAGAAGTCATTAATAAATATTATAAGCAATGTTAATTAGTCCGGAAAAGGCTGAAATTTTATCTGCCGATGAGAAGTCGGAAAAAGCAGCGGAGGAAGTAGCGTCGGCGGCCAAGATACAGGGCGGTAATATTTTCCTCGAAAAAAATGCTGAAATGATGGTTGGATCGTTCCAAGATTTTGGGGAAGTGGAAGGGAGTTTTGAACCAAGTAAATTGTGCATGGGAAAAGAAAAGCACGTGTTGCCTAATGAGAAGGAGTCAAGTGACGGACCAATAATTCTGGAAGCAGTTACACATAATGGGTGTCCCACTCAGATTGATAAAAGTCAAAATAAAAGTGTGGAGTTAAATATGATATGTGGTGGGCTTGGGAATACTACTAATAATAATCGGGCTTACTTTAAAAAAAAATAGCTAACGCTATTGGCAGCCCAAAAAATCAAGAGGACCATATTTTGGAAGAGATGAGACCGAGAGTGGAGAAAAGAGGAAAAAGAGATAAAAGTAACATCTCTGCAGGGATACTCAAGCCAATTTCTTCAAAGAATATTTCAAAACGTACTCTAAAAAAAGATGGAGAGGTTGAAGCTAGGGGAGTTTTTGGCGGATATTGAAACCCCCCAGAAGAAAAAAATGGAGAAGAATTGAAAGGGAGGTGATTCAAAGAACCAATCGACGGAATTTTTGGAGATAATTGAAAAACATGGAAAATGGGAAAAAAAGTTAGGGCTTCAAGCGAATTGTGAAGAAGAGAGATTATTAGAGAATATTGCCCAATCAATTAAGGGAAGCAGAGAACGAGTTGGAGATGGGGAGGAGAGAGCAAGGTCGACAAGATAAAGATTCTAAGTTACAACATTAGAGGAATTGGAAGCGAGGCGAAATGGAAAGATGTTAGTGATCTAATCAAGGTAGACAACATAGATTTTTGTTTCATTCAGGAGACAAAAAAAGAGGTTATGGACGTATTCTTCTGTAGAAAGATATGGGGAAAGGGTAATTATGATTGGGTTCATAGAGAAGCAAAGGGGAGGTCCGGAGTAATTCTTTCAGTATGGAATTCAGATGTTTTTTCTGTTTCAAGTAAATGGCATATGGAGGGAGCTGTGATTATTAATGGATTTTGGGGAGTAAACAGGGTAGAATGTTGTCTTGTTAATGTGTATGCACCTTGTCCTCTGGATGAAAGAAGAGAGTTATGGTGAAAGTTGCTTTAAGTTATTAATAGTAATAATGGGGTTTTCTTGTGCATAACTGGTGATTTTAAATCTGCGAGAAATAATGCAGAAAGGGTGGGCATGAGAGTTGTATCTTGTAGGGGTGATGTTGAATCTTTTAATAAGTTCATTCGAGCTTCTGAGTTATAGGATTTACCTCTTCATGGGCGCTCCTTTACTTGGTACAGAACTGATGGATCTTGCAAAAGTAGGATAGACAGGTGCCTGGTTAATTCAGATTGGCTATCAATGTGGCCAGGAATAAAATTGAGGGGACTGAAGCGGCCACTTTCTGATCATTGCCCTCTTCTCATATCAGATGAAATGAAGGATTGGGGCCCAAAGCCCTTTCGATTTATAAATGTCTGGTGTTCTCACCAGAATTTCAAAGAGTGGGTAAAAAATAAGTGGAATTCGTACACAGTTGAAGGATGGGGAGGTTATTGTTTGAAAACAAAATTTAAGCTTCTGAATACAGATTTAGTAAAGTGGAACAGAGAGGTCTTTGGATCAATGGAGAAGAAGATTGAGGAGCACAAAAATAAAATTTGGGAATTAGATGTAATGGATGAGACTTTTGGGCTGGAAGATGAGGAGATTATACAGCGAAAAGAGCAAAAAGCCTTACTAACAAGGTAGACAAGGATGTGGGCATCTCTTTTAGCTCAGAAAGCCAAATTAAAATGGTTATTTGAGGGAGATGATAATAGCAGTCATTTTCATAGGTGCATTAATAAAAGAAGGAAGGTTAATGAAGTTGCAGGGCTTATGATCAATAATGAATGGTGGAGGAAATGCAAATGGTAAAAGAAGGATTTTTTTAATTCTTTAGTAACCACTTCAAATCTAAAGGAGGGGAAAGACCAGTGTTGGATCAAACTGTATTTACGAAAAAAATTTCCAAGGTGGAGAATTCCTTATTAACAGCAGAATTTTCGGAACAGGAGGTATGGAAGGCGTTGAATTCCTGTGATGGTTCGAAGAGTCCCGGTCCTGATGGCTTTAATTTCTATTTTTTGAGAAATTATTGGGAATTATATAAGGAGGATTTTATGCATTTCATGAGGGAATTTCACTTGAATGGCAGACTGGTGAGAGGACTTAATTCCTCGTTCGTGGTACTCATTCCAAAAAGGAGGAGGCAGTAGGCTTAGAGGATTATCGGCCTATCTCCCTGGTTGGGGGCACTTACAAAATTTTATCAAAAGTTCTTTCCAGGAGATTGAGCAAGGTGATTGATCCATAAATTTCAGAGTGTCAATCGGCTTTCGTGGGTGGCAGGCAGATTTTGGACAATATTGTGACATTAAACGAGGTAATTGAGGATGCGAAGAGGCGTAAAGTGAAGATGTTTTTATACAAAATTGATTTTGCAAAAGCGTATGATTCAATTGAGTGGGGCTATCTTCGTGAAATGATGAAGGGGTTCGGATTTGATCAAAGATGGATAGGATGGATAATGGAAAAGGATGGGATAGGCTGGCTGATGAAGAAGCAGCTCTCTTCGATGCCTTTGAGGTAAACTCCCTGAACAAATTAATCAAACTTCCTGACTTCATTCAGACAGTTAGAAATTCATATCCTGAAGCTGTAGCTGCTGAACCTGAAAGGAGAGAAGGAGAAGGAATGGAACTGGCGATAGTTCCAGAGGCTGATAAGGGTGATGTTCAAATAGTTGAGGCGGAAAAGCAGGTTGCTCAGGAGATGGAAGTTGAGGCAGAAAAGAAAGAGATAGAAGTGGAGAAGAAGAAGGAAGTTATGGTGATTGCTGATTCCAATCAGTAAGGTGCGACTGAAGAAGTCAGTGCACATGTCGATGACGCACTCCCTAGACCCGGGACTGCTGAGGCTTCAGGAGAGGGTCCAAAAGATCTTGTTCCTATTCCCGGTGGAAAGATTTAGAGGCCGTATATGTGGTCACGAGCGCATGCTGGTGTCTGCAGACAACTGAACATACACAATACGAGAATAAATCGGTGCAATATGTATAACGCACTGATGAATTATCGTATCACGAAGGTGGCAACGGGATTAGGATGAGATGGTTAAAGAGGTGAATGATGGTCTTGACTACTTGTCATAACTCGGAACTTCTCACACATTAGAAATGGCAACTATTGTAGAGCATGCAAGGGGAATTCTTCGCGACTGCAAGAAGTTGACTTCAGACGCCTTGGCTGAGCAAAACTCGAAGATGACCAAGCTGATTGATCAGGCGGTGGAGGAAAGAATGAACCGACTGATCGATGCAAGGCTGGCTCAGCTGAAGGGAGAATTTAAAGCTGAAATAAGGAGTGAGATGTCCGAGGAAATGAAGCAGGCTCAGGGAGCTCTGGATTCCAAGATGGGTCAGCTGAAAACAGAAGTCAACACTGCGGCTTCTGCGGAGGTGAAATCTCAGTTTCAGATTCTAGAGTGTCGCCTGAAGAAAGAAGATCATGAGGCGATCAAGAGCTTAAGTCTGGATCTGCGAGGATTGGTTAGTCAGCTTGGCCAGACTCAGACAAAGCAGAACGACATGGCTGACCAGTTTGTCATTCTTGCTCAGTCAATAGAAGAAGTGGTTGGCAAAATCAACACTGATGATGCCAAAAAGGGGGAAGGAAAGAAGCATATTGGTCAGATTGGCAAAGGCAAGAAGAAGGTCTTCCCCCCTGAACTTATTGCTGCTGAGAAGAAGAGAACAAGGTCAGTTGCTGCTGTTGAAGCAGAAAATCCTGCTGATGCTGAATCTGAGTCGGATCCGAAGAGGCCAAGGCAATCTTCTGAGGATCCCGCCATTAAACCTCTTTTTGCGGAGATGGAGGAAGCTATGCATCCGGGTTTAACCACCCAGAGGAAGGTACTAACTGAGTCGGAGCTGAAGGCGAAAATGAGGGAGAATTTGCTGCTCAGTCAGATACAAAGGCTGAAAGACAATGCGGAGTACCTGACTTCGCAGATTGAGAAGCAGAAGAAGGTTGCTTCACTATCTCGGATTAAGGCTCTGAGAAATATGGTGGTTACTCAAACACAAGACCCTCCTCCGGTGAAGTTGGTCGAGGATTTCATTCTTGTGGAGATGTTGGAGACTTGGATCCCAGTCCGGAATCGGTGGGCATACTTGTATTATGTAGTGGGACTTTGGGATGATATTCAGGATGACAAGTAAGCAATCATGAATCACTGGATGATGGAGGAGCATTCTGATCTATGGTGTGAAGTGGTCAGGCATGCTGACTTCGTAGGGGTTAAAAGATTGCCCCTCCAGAATTCATCAAGTATCCGCCACCTCTCCATGGAAAGTCCAATCAGCTGGATCGAGCTACCATTCAGGAAAAGGCCGTTAGAATCGGAAGAATTGTAGGCGCCCTGAGTGACTGGAGCAGGATGAAGCAGATCTTGTACCGTGTATTGGACATGTATAAGATCCCTCGCACCAAGTGGAATGCAGATGAAGAATGAATAGTTCAGGAGTTAGTTGTTCAGGAACTTTTTGTAATAGCTTCGGATCTTTTGTACCTTTGTTGAAAATTAATGAAGTTTTTTATTTTTCCTGAGTACAACTTCTTGTTGACTCCTGACTTTACTTTTTTGCATTCATATCAAGAACTGTACTAACACATTCCTTGTTTCCATCTTATAGACTAAGTGCCTAGTTTGTCAGGAGGTACTGAGCTTTTTCACTGACTAAGTCAGTTGATTGCATAGATAGTTAGGAATTTTCTTAAGAGTTTTGGCATCATCAAAAAGGGGGAAATTTTTGGGACAATCTGAGTATTTTGATTAGATCCCAAAACCCCTGATGATTTGCCTAAGTACAGTAGTCAGGATTGTCTAGATCAGGATTAGTTAGGTTAGGGATTCAGTTCAGGGGGAACATGTTGAAGACTGAAGAATATTGGAGTCGACCCAATTGCCTAAAGTCAGATATGCAACTCACCCTGAAGCAGTCAGAGTCAGTCTGAAGTTTATTCATGAACTGAAGCTGAAGTCCGAAGACTTGAAGATCCATCCTGAAGACAATTCGGAGTTACCACTGACTGATGTTTCTACTGTGTACACTACGCATGCTCAGGTCAAAACTTAGTTAGTGAAGGGCAGTGTAACCTATCAGGCTGAGCTTAATGCTCATAAGACCTGACTTAGGCTTTGAATCAGTTTATCTGATCCATGTAAGTCCAAAGCAAAAAGGTCACATATGCTATGGGAACAGTTGACATTTATGTTAACACCTGAGACAAAAAGAATGTCAGTGGACTCCATTAAAGACAAACATTCAGCCTGAGCAAATGACAAGAAACTCGGAGACTTGAATGTACAACGAAGGACAAGTGTCAGACGAACAACTAGCCGTTTGTACGGAGAGCCAATCGCCTTTCGACACGCATGTACGAAGTCTGCGCAACAGTTAATGCAGAATTTAATGCGTCTCAGAGTTGCAGGTGGCGGGACAGAATTTTCCAGATTAAGCACGGGAAAAAGGTCAACAAGTACATCTAGCCTGCAACCACCCTAAAATAGAAAGATTTGGGTGGATCTCTCCAACGGATCTATTTCAAATCTACCTATAAATACAGAGAGCCTTGCACCCATTCAAGGCTAACGGGAAATTTCCAAATGAAGTATCTTAAGAATCCAAGCACGCAAAGCATACTTTGAACAACACTCAGCAATTAAATTTCCCTAGTGTTGTAGTAGGATTCACTCTGTATTTTTTATTATGGTCATGATTGCATCTTTTTGCATCCATTTCGCGATGGTTTTGATGTGCTTATATTCATATTTGACGCTAATTTGGTATAAATTGTGCTATTAACCATTTTATGGCAAGAAAATATGTTTTGTAGTGAAAACGAGCAAAATAGGCAAGAGATGAGCAAGTTCATAAAAGTCCAGAAATTGTGAGTTGATTCAATGGAGGCAAATTATATACCATGTCAAAGGGTTTGAAGAGAGGGTCACAATGGAAAAAGAATTGAGTCAATCGAAGCTCTCGAAGATATGAAGAAAACGAGGAAGTCGAGGATCGATCGGACGAGACAAAGCTTGATTCGTGTGCCGACTAGCCGGGCTCATGCGATGATGAGCTAGATTCATGCACAAAATCTCGGGTTTGTTCACTCCAGGCCGAACGAATGCTCGAACGAATCCGAACTCGTGCGGCCACTGTGTGCATTCGTGTGATGGCTCGGTTGGACCCAATTTCGAGGGTTGTTTCATCTTTTTGCGTGTTTAATGAAGGGCATTTTGGACTAAACATTATGGGCACTATAAATACTCCAAGGATCAGATTCTCAAGGCATCAAAGTCATAATTCAAGTCATTAGTGAGTTCTTAGATTAGATTAGAGAGAGAGAGGTAATTACTAGTTGGGTTCATAAGAATTCTTCTTACGATTTCGTCTATAACTTTTGATCTACCGCTTTGATCGTTGATCCATTAACTCCTGCATCTCTGTCTCAGCTAGAGCTACGTTCCTACCGTTTGAATTTCATTTTCTATTGCTGGATTGTTAGATAATATTTTAGAGGTAACTTGTATCTTTCCAATTTTCATTGTAATAGGTAATCTTTCTACATTCATTTACATCTCTTGCATAATGATGATTGTTACTAGCTTAATTGTTCATATGATTACCAAATTAGCCATGGGCTAATTCCTTTATGTGTTGGTGTATGACTCCTATGGAGTAATGTGGTGATCATGTTGATCTTTTAAATGCTATGAGTTGTTGTATGATCAATTCTCTACATTGATGGATTGTATGAATGCTCAGTATGCATAATTGATTCCTAGGGACATTAGGGAGTTAGTCCCATACGAGAGTAGGGCTATTGTCCTAAATCTTCTTGCTATTAGGCTAATGCATGTTCAGTATTTGATTAAATTCCTAAGATAGTGAGAATTATCTATAGTGAATTGGAAGAACAATTAGAGGATCTAATGTGTATCTAGGGATACCTTTTTGTTGGGACAATCTGAGTATTTTGATTAGATCCCAAAACCCCTGATGAATCTGCCTAAGTATAGTTGTTCAGGATCAAATAGTTCAGGATAGTTAGGTTAGGAATTCAGTACAGGAGGAACTTGCTGAAGACTGAAGAATATTGGAGTCGACCCAATTTACTGAAGTCTGAAGTATAATCCATCCTGAAGGAGTCAGTCAGTCTTGCTGAAGATTGCCTAGTCTGAAGCTGAAGATCGAAGCCTGTTAATCCGTCCTGAAGTCAATCCTGAAGTACCATTGGCTGATGTTTCTACTGAGTACACTAAGCATACTAAGGACAGAACTTAGTCAGTGAAGAGTAAGTGTAATCTATCAGGCTGTGTTGAATGCACTTAAGACCTGACTAAGGTCTTGGTTCCGTTTATCTGAACCATGTAAGTCCAAAGCAAAAAGGTTACACATACTGGGCTGAATAATCTATCAGGCTGTGCTGAATGCACATAAGACCTGACTCGGGCATTAGTTCAGATCACCTGAACCATGTATGTCCAAAGCGAAAAGGTTATTTATGCTATGGGACAAGAAACAAAGAGAATGTCAGTAAGACTCCAATAAGACAAACATTCAGACTGAGTTATTAACAATAGACTCAGAGTATTGAATGTACGAGGAAGGACAAATGTCTGAAAGTCAACTAGCCGTTAGAACGGAGAGCCAATGATCGTTTGACACGTATGTATGGAGTCTGCGCAGCATTTAATGCGGCATTTAATGCGTCTCAGAGTTGCAGGCGATGGGACAAACTTGCCAGAATAAGCATGGCGATTAGGTCAAACAGTATTTCTAGCCTGCAACCACCCTAAAATAGGAAAGATTTGATTTGATCTCCTCCAACGGATCTATTTTGAATCTTGCCTATAAATATGGAAAGCCTTGCACCCATTCAAGGCTAACGGGAAATTTCCAAGAGAAAACTCTCAAGAATCCAAGCTCTCAAAGCATACTATAAGCAACACTCTGCAATTAAATTTCCCTAGTGTTGTAGTAGGATTCACTCTGTATTTGCTTAGATCGATAGCACTAATATTTAGCATTGTTTTGTATTGCTAGAGCTATCTTAGTTGGAAACCATAATACCAAACCACTCAGGGTGTGAGATTGGTTGGTTAGAAGGACTGAGACTTGTAAAATGCCCAGGGGTCAGTTCCTAAGAGAGGAAGTTGGCTATTCGTGTCCCTTGGCACGTAAAAACTAAGTACCTATCCTCAGGGTTTTGAGGATAGCTTCCTATTAAATCAGGTCGTGGACGTAGGAGTTGGTTATCTCCGAACCACGTTAAAAAGTCTCCTGTGTGCTGATTTACTATTCTGTTCTAGATCATAACTGTCATCATAATAAACTGAACATTCTGCATTGTTTTTATCTTCAGGACTGAATCAATCATCCTGAATCTTAATACTATGCACTCAGCCTTAACCACCAGTCTACTAAGCAAGTTCAGAGAAAATGTTTTCAGAAACTAAAACGAGTAGAACCTAAGGGCTCACTTTCCGCACGTACTCTAGCTCACTGAGATAGTAGTCCAACTGACCCGCTTCCTAGCAGTCAGTAGGTTTGTTATCTCTACTGAGCTTCTAGGCACTTTACTCACACTCAGTTTATCTGACTCGTTACTGAATTGTCCCTGTGGACCTTCAGCATACTGAGTAATTCAGGATTTCCTGACTGAGAGTGTAAGAGCATTTTTCTGAGTCTTTCAGAAAAAATCTGACATCAGTGTATTCCCCCCCATACACTGATTGTACTCGTTTCGGGACCAAGAAATGGTATTAGAGCAGTGGTTCAAAAGACCACTGAACTTGTTTACCAACAGTTTCTGAGGAGAAACTTTTGGTGGTCTACTGAATAGATCTCGTTTCTGAAAACTGCATATCATGGTATCCGGTTCTAAACGCCTCGAGGGCAATCTTCCTGAATTCTCTATTGACAATTATGACTATTGGAAATTCAGGGTACTCGCACATCTCTATTCCATCCATGATCAGATGCCTCTGGTGATTGAGCAGGGTCCGATCAAATTCATGAGGAATCTTCAGACGACCTGGCCTGTTGCTGGCAATGTTCCTGTTCCAGCTGCCGGAGATGAAGAAGTGGAGAGGTCCGTGCTTAACTCTGACCAGATTAAGCAAATCGGACTGGATAATGTTGCCAAGAACATTATACTCCACACCATTTCTTACGAGAATTCGGTCAGGCTCATGCATCTGAGAACAGCAAAGGAGATCTGGGATGCTCTGAGGGAGATGAGTGAGGGATCATAAAAGATCTAGGAGAACAAGAGAGATCTTGCTATCATGAAGTTTGAGGTATTCCGGATGTTAGAAGGAGAATCCATCGATCAGATGGAAGCTCGGTTCATTAAGATGATGAACGAACTAGCAACCCTTGGGAAGGAGTTTCCCAAGAGGGAGGTGTCTTCTAAAATCCTGAACTGTCTCCCTGAAAGATGGGACACATGAGTGATCTTACTGAAGAACACTCAGGATCTTACCAACATTACTCACTCTCACCTATTCTCAGAGTTAAAGGCTCTGGAATTCGACCTCGATAAGAGGAAGAAGAAGGGTGTTGTCAGTGAGGAAGTTAGTGAGGAGAAGACTCCTGAAAAAGAAAAGAGCGTGGCTCTTAAAGCTACTCCTGAGCCTGAGGCTGGATCTGGCTCTAAGTCTCTGAAGGACATGAACAAGGATGAGCTAGCCTTGGAGTACAGTCTGATGGCGCGGCGTTTCGAGAAACTGAACTCTCAATTCGGAAGGTATAAGAAATTTTATACTGACAGTCGTGATCGCATGTACTCCAGCCCCAGGAGATCGAGTCCCCTAAGAGATGAAAGGAGGGGTTCAGATTCCATGAGGGATTGCAATGAGCCTGAGCGACGAAGAGATGAGAAGAGGAGAGATGATGAGCCCAGAAGATATAGCTCCAAACCTGAACGATCATCAGGGAGCAGGAGGGAGTCATCAGATAAAATGTACACTGACAAAAAGTTTGCTTCTGATGTAGATCAGTGCTACCACTGCAAGAAGACCGGACATTATCAGTATGATTGTCCGGAGCTCAGTGCTCGTGAGCGAGAGGATCGGAGAGCCAAGAGAGAGCTCAGGGCATTAGACCGGAGAGCATTGCTTGCTGAGGATTTCTCAGATTCAGATTGGCCACGATGCCGGTCCCCTGAACTCTTCTCCGATGAGGAGTATGATGACCTCTGCCTGATGGCAGATGATGAGTGTTTGCCAAAATCGTGTATGATTTCCACGCAAGTGAACGTGGTCGTTGTTGTCGCGGCAAGTTAACCAAGTTAAATATCGAACACAGGGAAACTATGCGATATCAAGCAAGCATTCAATGTCTACAAAAGGCTAATAGCTAGGAAGGCAAGAAAATCATCAAGGATTCTATCTACTATTGGAAAGCAAAGTAAATCCTAACTATCACCTCAAAGAAGTGAGCAAGTGT
>JAPKLY010000589.1:56137-205487 GCA_026898435.1 Prunella vulgaris
TTGAGGATAGCTTCCTGTTAAATCAGGTCGTGGACGTAGGAGTTGGTTATCTCCGAACCACGTTAAAAAGTCCCCTGTGTGCTGATTTACTGTTTTGTTCAGGATCATAAATGTCATCATGTTAAACTGAACATACTGCATTGGTTTTAACTTCAGGACTGAATCAATCATCCTGAATCTGAATACTGTGCACTCAGCCTTAACCACCTATTTACTAAGCAACTCAGAGAAAACGTTTTCAGAAACTAAAACGAGTAGAATCTAAGGGCTCACTTTCCGCACGAACTCTGACTCACTGAGATAGTTGTCCAACTGACTCGCTTCCGAGCAGTCAGTAGGTTTGATATCTCTACTGAGTCTCCGAGCACTTTACTCTTACTCAGCTTATCTGACTCGTTACTGAACCGTCCCTGCTGCCCCTACGGACATTCAGCATACTGAGTACTTCAGAGAATTCTGACTGAGTACGTTAGAGCAGTTTTCCGAGTCTTTCAGAAAAATCTGACATCAGTGTATTCCCCCCCATACACTGATTTAACTCGTTTTGGGACCAACACTAGTCCATTCCAACGGCTAGTTATTTGATCCTATAAATTAGAGTAATAGTGATATTTTCAGTATTGGATTTACACGCACATTAAGCTAGCCAATACTCTATCAGTTTTATCACTTACGCTAAAAAACACCATCCATACTTATCCTTTGTAAAAGCTTTGTAGAAGCTGTGAGAAGTAAATTGCAATTATAGCATTGACAAGTTGTAAAGAGAGTAGTACTCTTAAAACTGTGTAAGTACGTGAGTAAGTGAGTTAGTGGAGAGCCCCTCAAGTCCAAGTTGGATTGAGGAGAGTGGATGTAGGACAGTTGGTCCGAACCACTATAAATCCCCTGTGTCTCTTCGTATTTCTTTCTGTTCTTATCTGTGCACATCACCCAAAAACAAATTTTCATTAAAAACATTTCCGCACTATACACAGCGCACTATTTTCAAAATTCAGACTACCTCAAGTAGTCTGCTGATTCTCTGAATAAATCAGTAAAATTGAAAAAGTTTTTGAATCCTTACAAGTCTATTCAACCCCTCCCCCTTCTAGACTTGTTCAAGTGTATTCTACCCTAAAACCTGCCTTTGGGACCAACAAGTGGTATCAGAGCTGTGTGTCCAAAAGACCACAGCCTGAGAAAGCTTTTGGTGGTCACCTGGACAGATCCCTGAAAATCTGTTTTAGAAAAATCTGTGTGCTTTTTATCTAACCACTTGCAGATATGTCTTCCTACAAAAAGAGTGGATCCAAGACAAGGAAGTTGCCTGAATTCTCCATAGAGGATTATGATTACTGGAAATTCAGGATGGAGAATCACCTTGGAGCCATTCATGATCGAATGTTAGATGTTCTGGAGGAAGGGCCAATCAAGTTCTTCTGGGAAGGAATAAGTGATGGCAAGACTCCAGAAGCTGAAATTAGTGAAAGAAGGAAGACAGAGAAGAAGAAGAGTGAACTAAACGATGCTGAAAGAAAACTCTTCAACCTCGATCAAGTGGCCAGAACAGAAATCATTGAGACACTCTCCAAAGAATATATAGAGAAAATCAAGACGTGCAGAACCGCTAAGGAGATGTGGGAGAAACTCTCCTTGATGTGTGAAGGGACAGATCAAATCAAAGAGAACAAGCTTCAAGCTGTTCTACATACCTTTGACACATTTAAAATGAAAGCTGATGAAACCATTGATCAGCTAGATATGAGGCTGACAAACATACTGAATAAGGCAAGCTCCTTAGGAAAGGATTACTCGGAGAAAGAGATTAATAACAAAATTCTGAGATCTCTTACTCCTAGATGGAGAGTGAAGGTGACAGTAATTAAAGAAACAAAGAATTTATCTGAGATGAGTCATCATACACTGCTATCTCATCTGAAGGCACATGAGTTCGATATCCAAGAAGAAGATCAAGAAGATGAGACTCCAACTTCATCAGCCACAAAGAATGTTGCATTCTCTGCTACAGCTGATAGTCAAGAGAAATCCTCTGCTCCAGAAGACATGAGCTTAAAGGAGCAACTTGCTTTATTGACCAAGAAGTTTGACAAGATGTCAAACAAGTTTCAGAAGTATAGATCTCATTGGAAGAAGAATAAGAGTGACTCTTCCAGAAGATACCAGAAGTCATCTGATGCCAGAAGACCATCAGATGAACAGGAGACCAGATATAAGTCTCCAGAGAGAAGGAGGGATCCAAGTCCCAGAAGAGGAGGAGATGGTGTTTGTTTCACTTGCAACAAGCCAGGACATCTCAGTTATGATTGTCCTCAGCTTACCCCAAGGGAAAGAGAAGAGAAGAGGATCAAGAGAGATCGCAGGTTCGCTGATAAGAGAGCTCTGCTGGCAGAGGAGGAGAAGCAGGATATCAGCTCATCCTCGTCCTCATCTGATTTTGAATCAGAGGATGATATCTGCCTTATGGCTAAGGTGGAAGAGGTAAATTCTCCTACCCCCTCTGTTAGCTCATCTTGCTCCTCTACCTATTCTATGGAGTCAGATATACACAAGTTGTTATCTGATCTCCAATCCTCCTTAAAAGTTTGTTCTAAGCTGGAAGAGGAGAACTCAAGTCTGAAAGCTGAAGTTTTAAGCTTGAGACAAGATCTGGAAAGTACTAGACTACCAGTGATATCCTATGACTCACAAGCTAACAAGTCTGCTGACTTAATAACAAAATGTGAAGAACAGGAGAAGCTGATAGAAAAGCTACTTTCTGAGAACACTGTCTTGAGTGAAGAACATAATCTGCTGACAGCTAAGTTCGATGAACTCTTCAAGCAGAATGAACTGATAACTAAAAATTCACAGCAGCTTCAGCTGAAAGTGGATCAGCTGACTAAGGCAAAGAATGCCGTGTCTGAAATAGCTGAATCCTCACAAACTGTAAATGATAAAAGGGGTCTTGGTTATCCCAAACCCAAACCACAAAAGAAGAAGAAAGGTGACAGTGGATTAATTAGGGATCCTCGAAAGGGTAAAGGGCCAGCTGAGCCTGCATCTGGATCAGAAGGGCAGAAGAGCAGAGGGACAGAAAAGGTCCCAGCTGGACAGAAGAGCTTCAAAGCTCAAAAGTCTGCTGGTGATCAAAAGGTTTCAACAGAGCAGAAGAGTACTCAAACTCAGAAGCCTGCTGACAACCAACACAAGTCCAAAGCTCAGAAGTCTCGAGATCAGAAGAGGAATCCAAGTCATAGCTCAGCTAAGACAAGGAGACCTCAGCAGAATCAGCAGAGGAATGATAAGCCTGGTTCATCTCAGAAGAGTAAACCCAAGCGAAACAGACCTCAGCCCTGGGTTACTTTTAATGTAACCAAAGTAGGCAAGCCTTCACCGGCTAAAGTTTATGAGTCATTTGGAGGCTCAAGCCGAAATTATCCGTTTGAGCAACCCACCTATAAACCTGCTGTTGTCACTCATCGCCCCAGAAAAGATCCTCTAAGGGAGATGATTTTTGTGGACAAATATGGTAGAAGGTTGAAATCACCTAAACCTCATAAGGATGATCCCTACCTGTGGATCCAGAAAGTCGATACTAACCAATCATGACCCAAAGATAGGGTTCCTAAAACCTGAGTTTTAATTTCAGGTTAACTCTAGCCCTATAGAAAAAGGGGAAGCCAAAGGCCATGTCTGGTACATTGATAGTGGTTGCTCGAAGCACATGACCTTTGAGAAGCATCTTCTCCAGAACTTTGTAACGCTGGATGGGCCTAGAGTTGTGTTCGGTGACAACAATTTTGGAGTCACCAGAGGAGTAGGCACCCTGCTGATCAAAGGAACAAGAGTTGAAGAAGTCTACTATGTAGAAGGGCTCATGCACAATCTTCTCTCTGTATCCCAATTCTGTGACAAGGGATACTCAGTAAGATTTTCTAAGAACTCTTGTCTTGTTATTAATGATTTAAATGAGCAGGTGCTACTAACTGGCCTCAGAAAAGGTAATATGTATCTTGCAGATTTTGCAAGCTGTCCAGCTGACTCATGTTTGGTTGCTAAAAGCTCATCAGAGATCAGCTGGCTCTGGCACGAGAGGTTAGGTCATCTAAACTTCAAGACTCTCAACAAGGTTGCAAGGAAAGGTCTAGTCAGAGGTCTACCAAATGAGGTGTTTGCATCTGAGCAGAAGTGTGATGCCTGTCAGAAAGGGAAGCAGACTAAAGCCTCATTCAAAGATGTGCAGAGTACATCAACAACAAAAGCACTCCAGCTGCTTCATATGGATTTGTTTGGACCTGTCTCACCTCTTAAATTCAGTGGAAGGAAGTACACACTGGTGATTGTTGATGACTATACAAGATTCACTTGGGTAGTGTTCTTGTTCAAGAAGAATGAGACTATGGTCAAGATGCTGGAGTTGTTCAAGAGGATTCAGAAGGAGCTGGACCTCAGCATAGTCAGAATCAGAAGTGACAAAGGTACTGAGTTTCTTAACTCTATTGTTTCTGACTATTACAGGGATAATGGTATTCAGCATGAGACATCTGCTGCCAGAACACCTCAGCAGAATGGGTTAGCTGAGAGGAGAAACAGAACCCTCAAGGAGGCAGCAAGGACTATGTTAGCTGAATATCAGACTCCTCAAAGATTTTGGGCAGAAGCCATCAATACTGCCTGCTTCATCCAAAATAGGTGTCTACCAGTCAAGAGACATGGGAAGACTCCTTATGAAATGTACAAAGGTAAAACTCCTAACCTTTCCTCTGTCCATACTTTTGGGTGTAGGTGTTTCATCCATGACAATGGAAAGACTAAGTTAAAAACTTTTGATGCTAAGGTTGCTGAAGGAATATTCTTAGGATATTCTGGAAATAGCAAAGCCTATAGAGTTTTTAATAAAGTCTCTCTCTGTGTGGAGGAGACACCCCATGTTGTATTTGATGAATCTTTTCATGAGTACAGCAAGGAGAAGCTAGCAGAAGAGGTGGATCAGCTGAATCTGTCAGATAAGCCAGATCTGATTAAGGTAGTAGTACCTAGGATAGAATCAGACTCAGATTCAGATGATGAGCCCAAATCAGCTGATAAGCCCTCATCTGCATCAGGTGATGGCACATTGACTCCTGACACTAACCAAGGGGGAATTTCAGACAAGACCCAAGAGGAGCAGACTATGGCACCTCAAAGAGGCAAGAAGACATTATCTGATTTCCCAGCTGAACAGATTCTAGGAGATCCAAGTGTAGGTGTTCAGACCAGAAGAAAGCTAAACTTGGGTGCTCAATCAGCTGTTCTGTGTCTCTGATAGAACCCAAAAATATCCATGAAGCTCTTGAAGACCCAAACTGGATTGTAGCTATGCAAGAGGAGCTAAATCAGTTTGCAAGACAGGAAGTTTGGACCCTAGTAGAGAGGCCCAAACATCAGACGGTCATAGGCACTAAGTGGGTATTTAAGAACAAAAAGGATGAAAATGATGTAGTGGTAAGAAACAAGGCAAGGCTAGTAGCTCAGGGGTATTCACAGTCAGAGGGGATTGATTACGATGAGACATTTGCTCCTGTGGCAAGACTAGAAGCCATTAGATTGTTTCTGGCCTACGCTGTTTTCAATGGGTTCAAGGTACATCAGATGGATGTCAAGTCAGCATTTCTGAATGGAATCCTGGCAGAAGAGGTTTATGTGGAACAGCCACCAGGATTTGAGATTGGGAACAAGGTTTATAGGTTGCAGAAAGCTTTATATGGACTAAAGCAGGCACCTAGAGCTTGGTATGATACTCTATCACAGTTCCTACTGGATAGTGGATTCAGTAAAGGAAAGATTGACAAAACCTTGTTCAGAAAGGAAGATGGAGATGATATTCTCTTAGTGCAAATATATGTGGATGATATTATCTTTGGCTCCCCCAACAAACTGATGTGTGATGAGTTCAGCAAGCTGATGACCAACATGTTTGAAATGTCCATGATGGGGGAGATGACTTATTTCCTTGGACTGCAGGTAAAACAGATGTCCAGTGGAACGTTCATTAGCCAAGCTAAGTATGCCAAGAATTTGATAGAAAAATTTGGAATCAGTAGCAGCAGAGAAGCTAAGATTCCAATAACGGCAAATTTTAGCATGGATCCAGATGAGGCTGGTGAGAAAGTGGATCAGACACAATATAGGGGACTTATTGGTTCTCTGCTGTATCTCACTGCCAGTAGACCTGATATCAGCTTTGCAGTAGGAGTGTGTGCAAGATTTCAGGCAAATCCTAAGAAATCTCATCTGGAAGCAGCAAAGAAGATTGTAAAGTATTTGAAGGGTACTTACAATCTAGGCCTCTGGTACCCAGCTGAATACAATTTTCAGCTGAGTGGGTATTCAGATTCTGACTATGGAGGGTGCAAGATTGATAGGAAATCAACCTCTGGCACATGTCAGTTTCTGGGAAGTAAGCTGATATCTTGGTTCTCCAAGAAGCAGACTTCAGTAGCTACTTCTACAACAGAGGCAGAGTATATGGCTGCTGGTAGTTGTTGTTCTCAGCTGCTCTGGATCAGACAACAGCTGAAGGACTACCATGTGATCACAGAAGAGATACCCATTTTCTGTGATAGCACAAGTGCAATAGCCATTACTCAGAATCCTGTTCTCCATACTAGATGCAAGCATGTGGACATAAGACATCATTTTCTTCGGGATCATGCTGAGAAAGGAGATATCAGGATGGAGAAGATTCATACGGAGAAGCAGAGAGCTGATGTTCTTACCAAACCCTTAGCAGAGGTAAGATTCAGAGAATTAGTAGCAGAGTTAGGAATGATAGATGGAGGGGCAGTTCTATAGAAAGAAAGTTTTTGGGTAAACGGGTAGTCAGCTGGTACCCAGCTGAGGACTATTCTGCTGAAGTAGTCAGCTGATCCTCACATCAGCTGATCTGGTATGTCTACTTATTCTTTCCTTTCTTTTCTCTATCTTGTTATGTCTAACTTGATACAGGAATAAGTTATGAAAGTCAGACAAGGCCACTTTGCTTCAGCTGGTCCATGTCAGCTGACATTAAAGACCCAGATGAGCAGAAAAGATTTTCATAAGGATCGCTCTTATCAGCTGATTTTGCCACGTCAGCATCTCGATAAGTATTTTTATGATCTTTATGTCGGTTTTTTTTTTAATCTATCAAATCTTTTCAAAAATTAATAAATCCCTAATTTCTAAAATTATTTTAGAAAATTGGCAATCAAATCTTTTTGTTTACGAAAAATCGGGGATTTATTACCTTTTTCAAAATAAGGTGTCAGTTGTAATTAATTTAACACCGTCTAAATCTTCTCATAAAATGCTTTCATCATTACCTTTTTCAAAAAGGGGAATCTTTTGAGGCGGTCAAAACCTTTCGAAATCCTGACACCCACGCATCACCTCCAAAATTCTCAAAGGTCATTTATTCTGGACCTTTGATTTGTGTGATGCAAAATACAAATCTACGATCAAAACTGATCGGTTTTAATTTTGGAAAAACTGCTCATATCTCTCGATACTTATATATACTTCCTTTAACTTCTTTCTGAAATTTTTTGTTCCTAAATCTTTCTTCTCGAAGCTTTCCTGCATACTATTCTCTCTGCACTCAAACCCTGTTTTGAAGGTATGGCATCTAAGGCATTGCAAAAACTCTTCAAGGAAAAGGTGTACGCAGAGATGTGTGTCGATTTCGACACGACTAGGGTTCCTGAAATTAGAGAAATCCTAACCCTTCTCCAATATCAAAATCTCCGAACCTTCATCTCCATAACCCCCCCTGACCATAAAACCCTAAATTTCTATGCCTTCCAATTCCTTCTTAAAGCCCAGTTCAGCACAGACTCCATCGGCTCCTTGGTTGATGAAGTAGTTGTTGTTATCTCCAAGGATGCTGTTGCTGATATCTTTGGCCTATCCTCCACTGGTGTCCAACCTCACAAATACAAGGAAGCTGACTACATGGAGACTTTTTAGTTGATGGCCAGGACGAGTTACAGGGACACCACCACGAACCTGAAGAAATCCATGCTGAGGAGGTGGTTTCGGTTCCTGATGGATGTGGTGACTAAGGTCATCTTGGCGGAACAGGGTAGTTTGGACGCCATTACCAAACTCCGCCTGAGTGTGGCCCGCACCATTCTCGATGGGGTGCAAGCAGACTGGGTGAGCCTGCTATGGTTCCGCCTGGAACAGGAGTCCAAGAGGTGCTTGGTGAAGGAGGTGAATGGGGAACAGATTTATAGTTTTAAATCCAAGTGTTCCATGGCCACCAAGATCACTATTCTTCTGAATCATCTGCTGCCCCAGCATGAGTGGGATGAGGAATGGGTTGTTGAGTACAACCACACCAAGTTCTTAAGGGGAAGTAACTTGGACATCATTGGGCCAGCTGACTCAGATTCTGATGTTGATACAATAGCTGTTGCCCCTGGTCCGTCTACTGGTCATGGGAAGAAGCAGAAGAGGAAGGCTCCAATGCCTGCTGGTGGTGGTAAAAAGAAGAAATCCAAGAAAGAAACCACTCCAATTCAAAGGAAGCTCTCCTTTGATTCTGATTCAGATGAAGAAGAGGATACTGCTGTGCTAAGCAGTCTGAAGAGGAAGAAATCTTCAGCAGAGAAGCCTACTCTGCTGGTTGTTGAGTCTTCTGGAGAAGAAGAGCAGGATGTAGAAGAGTCAGCTGAGAAGGCTGCGTCAGATGAGGATTCTGCGACTGGCTCTGATGAAGAGGAAGAGGAGTCGGAAGAGAGGGAGTCAGCTGAACCCTCAGTAGCTGAGACAGAGGTTCTTCATTCCTCTGCTGATACACCATCAGCAGATACACCTTTAGCTGCCTCACCTATCAGGTCAGCTTCTCCTACACCCTTTTCTGATCCTTCCCAACACTTCTCAACCCCAGCCGATCCCTCACCTTCACAAAACCCAGTCGGCAATGAACCAGAGGAGATGGCTACCTCTGGAGAGCCTTCAGCTACCCCCAAACCCTCTCACCCTGAACCCATAATTCTCGATAATCCAAATTCCCCCTAAAAAATGGCCAAACAAGCATGTCTATCTCACCATCGTTCAAAGGGGCCTCTTGAACGAGGGATGATTATATCTGCCCTAGCCCACATTTCCCTCTACATTCCTGAACTCAACCTTTATCCAGCCTACCAGGACATCCTTGCTGATGGCCTAGCCTGGGCACAAGCAAGAGAAGGACCAGTCACATTCTTTCTGGCCCTAATTAAGGAGATGGGAGAAGCAGCTTTCACTGAATGGGAGGAAATTCTGATGGATGCCTTGGAGGTTAAGGCTCCATCCCAGCTGACATCCCCTGAAGGACTGAGGAAGGTTGCTAGAGCTCTGTTGCTCAAAGATGGTGTGGCCCTGGACTGCCCTGAAACAGCAGAGACTGAATTTGTTCCTCCAGCTGCAAACTTTGAGATCTCCCCTGCTGATCAGGTAACTCCTGCCCTTTTGGATCAATTAAAAGGATATTTTGATGACCACATCAGGGAGGTCAAAGCTACTCTTCTGGCTGTCAAGTCTGCTGCCCCCTCTATGATTGAAACTCATGTTCATCAAGTCCTACTGGATCATCGCAACAAGCTGAAGGAAGCTATGGAGGACAGCTTGTATGCCACCCGCATTGAATTCTTCAATACTCTCCAGAGCTTCAAGGCAACTGCCAGAGCTTTCAATGATGATGCATCTGCTTCTCTTGCTGCTGAGTCTGAGAGATTCAGATTGGTCTCCGAACGGTTGGAAGGACAAATTGCTGAGTGCAAACACGGTCAGGAGGACCTGAAAGATGTTATGTCCAAGCTTCCTACTTCTCTACCCTCTGCTGCAGTAATTGATGATATCAAAAAGGGGGAAGAGAAGAACTCAACTGCTATTACTGCCTTGCAAGCTGAGATGGCCTCTCTGAGAGCTCTTCTGGTGGATAATCAAGGGGTTCTATCTGCTAGGATAGAAAATGTTGAAGATTACATCAACACCAGAAAGATGGCTGCTCAGAAAACTCAGGAGTTGAGAGATCAGAAATTGGCTGAGACTTTGCAGAAGCAAGAAGTTGTTGCTGTAGAAAGGGAAAAGAAGAAAAGAATTATGAATACTGATCTGGACGAAAAGCTGGCTAAGGAGTTGCAGCTAGCTGAGAAAGAAACCCCTGAGGAGAGGAGGAAGAGGCAGGAGAGGGAGATGAATGATAAGCTTGAGAGGAGATATCAGAGGAAGCTGAAGAAGAAGGGGAAAGCAGTAGCTCAAGGCAGCAGGACTAGGAGTGGAAAGTTCATCAGAGATCCAAATGAGCCTCTAGTTGATGGACCAATTGATATGTTCTACAATCAATTGTCTGATGAGCTGGTGGATCTCTGGAAAACCATAAAAGCCAAAACTATGATCCACTTCTATGTTCTCCGAGGAGAACATACCAGAGGAGAGAGAGAGAAAAACGCTGAGTTCAGAGATTGGTTGTAGGAGAATTTTCCTAAGTTCTTCAGAGCTATCACAGAAGAGATGCTTAAGGTAGAGGTTCAGCCAGAGTTGCCAGAGATTGAATATCTTCCTACTCCAACTGATGTGAGTGGAAAGATAGATTGGGTGGAAATCAGGAAACATTGGCTGCAGATCACTCAACTCTTTCATCAGCTTTCTGACAACTCTCTGCCAGCTTTGAAGGAAATAGAGAAGAGATTCTTAGACTGGTTGCAAGTTCCGCTCAGCAGCAGAAGACCGCTCCTCATGTAATAGTCCAGCTGAGTCAGCTGAGGATTAGGTATCTTTTCTTCTGTTTGTTATTTCTCTTTTGATTATTAATAAAGCTTTATGATTCCAGACAACTACTTGTTGTCAGCTGCATTTTGATTCTGTCTAAAAGATCTTCTTTTCTGTCCTTTGTTGATCTTGATTTTGATTGAAAATGCTTATCTGTTGAGATCAGCTGAGTTCGTTTTGATATCATCAAAAAGGGGGAACTTGTTAGGATATCTATGTTAGATGTTTTGATGATATAAACCAATCAGCTTGTAATAGGACCAGCTGAACATGTTAGTCAGCTGATGAGTAGTTAGGATTAGATAGGTTCAAGTAAGGGGGAATCTACCTTGCTGCCTAGAAGACCCGAAGCTATCATAGAAGAGAAGACCAGCTGAGACCCTGTGGACTTAGCCGATTTTAGAAGACAGAAGATTTAAGCAGCTGACACTGGAGCATCGAAAGCAGATCATCAGAGAAGTTAACATCAGCCGATAAGCTGAAGAGCAGATCAGCAGATATCAGAAGATTAGTTGATCAGCTGAGAGCTCGTCGCAGACAAGACAAGGACCATGGATAAAAGGCTTATTCAGACGAAGTCAAGAAGACCAGCTGAGGTGCACACCAGCAGACTTGCACATCAGCTGAGGTCCAAGTATCAGCAGACTGATACACCAGCTGAGGAGACAGATCAGCTAAGGTCTTGTGCTCAGCCCAGATTCTTCGGAATCAATTTGAAGGGTTAACTTGCGACATAAAAGGAAGATTCCCCAGAATAGAAGATCAATCAATCAAGGGGACAAACTTGATTGATTGAAGATCGCGAAGACTGACGGGAATCAAGAAGGAAATTCAATCAATCACAATGATTGATTGAATACGAGATTATAGGATCTCAGATTTCTAGTCCATTCCAACTGCTAGTTATTTGATCCTATAAATTAGAGTAATAGTGATATTTTCAGTATTGGATTTACACGCACATTAAGCTAGCCAATACTCTATCAGTTTTATCACTTACGCTAAAAAACACCATCCATACTTATCCTTTGTAAAAGCTTTGTAGAAGCTGTGAGAAGTCAATTGCAATTATAGCATTGACAAGTTGTAAAGAGAGTAGTACTCTCAAAACTGTGTAAGTACGTGAGTAAGTGAGTTAGTGGAGAGCCCCTGAAGTCCAAGTTGGATTGAGGAGAGTGGATGTAGGACAGTTGGTCCGAACCACTATTAATCCCTTGTGTCTCTTCGTATTTCTTTCTGTTCTTATCTGTGCACATCACCCAAAAACAAATTTTCATTAAAAATGTTTCCGCACTATACACAGCGCACTATTTTCAAAATTCAGACTACCTCAAGTAGTCTGCTGATTCTCTGAATAAATCAGTAAAATTGAAAAAGGTTTTTGAATCCTTACAAGTCTATTCAACCCCCCCTTCTAGACTTGTTCAAGTGTATTCTACCCTAAAACCTGCCTTTGGGACCAACACCCTTATATCCTTTTTCATATCCTTGATTTTATTTTGTATGTTAGTTTTTTGTTTGTTGATTTTAAGGATAGAAGCTTGAATGCCATTTTAGCCTATTGATTTTGTGAATGGATTGCTCTATGTGGATTTTGTGTTATTTTGTGCAAGAATAGATTTGAGGAGCATGTTTTGTTTAAAGGATTTGATAAATTCTTGGTGTAGGAGTTGTTATGTAGTGTGAATGGTTTATTGAGCTTGAATTTCTTGATTAATCACTCTTTCCAAACTTTATTAGGATTCTTGATCCGAAAAAGTTTGGGGGGTGTGATTCGTGATTAATTGTTCATTTTCTTGATTAATTTGATGATGTTCAATGACCATTAATATTTTATGAGGAGTTTTAAGTTGTGTTGTGTAGGAAAATGTGTAAAAGGAGGAAAATTCGAAGTTGTCCAAGAAACCTCGGATTCGTGCACCAAAGGCCTGGATTCGTGTGCCCACAAGCTCAATTTATTACGACGGTCCACCGGTTCGGTCACCGAGGACCGAACGAATGCTCGCACAAGCCCAGTTCGTTTGGCTGGCAGTACCGGTTCGTGCGGACGTGTCTTGGATTTCAGTTTTGACCAATTTTGGTCCAACTTTGACCACACTTCCCTAGGTTTGTCCACTCACTCTTTACACTTATTTCCCACTTATTTCACACACAAACACACACTTCTCACTTCACTCTTGCACTCCATTCTCTCTAAAAACCAAGAAGAAGAAGGTAGAGGAAATTTTCATTTCTCAAGCTCTTCAATTTCTTTCATCAATTCCTTCCAAAGGTATGTTCTTCTAACTCTACTTTTTCTATTTCCTGCAATTTTATTGAAATTCCATGGTAGCATTGTCCAGAATTAGAAATTCAAATTTTAGGGTTCTTGAGCTTAAATTGTGGATTTTTTATTCTAGCTTATTTTTGAGCAATTGATGATGGGTAATCCATCGGGAACCCAATTGCATGCCAATTTTGTGAATTTTGGACTTAATTGAGGATTGAAATTTTGGGGTAGGCATAGTGACGAATTTTGGGAAATTTTATGCTAAATTTTGATTGTCATCATAAAGTTGTACTAGTTGTTAATGGGTATGAATATATTGATGTTAGGATGAGTTAATGATGTTAATTCACCTATGATTTTTGCTTACTTGAAGTTTCATTGATGTGTGACATTGGCATGACTATGAGTTGCATAATTTCCTTGATTCTAGAATAAGACCATTATGTTCAATCTATTCTACTTAGTGAATGATGATGAGAACTTGAGTTTATTGTTCTTCTCTTGCTTATGTATAGAATTCCTCTAGGAAATGTGGTGGTTGAGCTATTTGTTTATATATCTTGCTCATGCTTAACATCTTGTAGGCCATGCCTAAGAAAGGTAAGAATATTGCTTCAAGTTCGAGAAGGTATGAAGGCCAAAATATGAATGAGAATGATGTTGGGTTAGAGGAGGAATGCTATGAAATTTGCCATGTCAAACCTTCGACACACGAAATCTTCTTTGGAGTTAATGTGGTTTTTTATGTCAAATTCGGGAGATTCATCAATATGGAGTTTCACATCGCAAGATATTTTCTAAACGAGACCACTAAGTTCCTAAATTTTGGGAACGATGTTGAGGATCTCTTTAGTAATGTGGGATGGAGTGGATTGTTGAACATCAACAACAACTCGTACATGAAGCTTAATATCGAGTTTCTTAGCACCTTCCAAGTCAAGAAAGAGAGTGGTATTCCTACTAGAATCTATTTTCAGATTGACAACAAAGCCCACTCATTGACCATGCAAGAGGTAAACCGAATCTTTGGTTGTGAAGAAGATGCTCCACCTTTTAACTTTTACAACAAGGAAAGGTTTGTGCAAGATCAAGCATTGTGGAGAGCAATTGCTAATGATGATGACATAGTATTTAGAGCCCAACACTCAAAAGCAACTCAAATTGCTAATCCAATTTTCACTTATGCGCAAATGATCCTAGCAAATACGGTTTTCGCTAGGAAAAACACAGAGGAAGTGCTCCATGAGGAACTTTTAATTCTTTACTCAGTGATCACTGGTTTGAAGGCTAACTTTGGAGCCTACTTTTGCATGAATTTATCCCACTCTAAAGGAGATTGTGCGTTTGGAGGAATGATCGCCTATTTAGCAAGGAAAGTTGGATGGGAGCCGAGTGAAATTGGGATAGAGTGTTTTTATCTTAATCCACAATTCTTGTTGAGATCAAATATTCTCACAAAGAAAGGAAACATTCACTGCATTGTTGGCTTACCATGTGTGGAGTGGCCATTTCCACTGGTGGATTATGAATTCCTCACAATAAAGAATGGAGAGAATTGGAAATTTTGCAGCTCGTCACACTTTGAGATTGCAAGGAAGTTCCATGAAGGAAAGCAAATGATGAAAAGAGCAAGGGTGGAAAGTCACTCGAGAGGAGGATCTAATAACGAGCAAGTGGGAAATGGAATGGAGGATAGAAGGCAGAGTGAAATTGAAAAGGGTCAAGAGTTTCAAACTCTTAGACATGAAGTGAATATCCTTAGGGAAAGTCAGTTTGTTCTTCAATCCGATGTGATGGCTATCCGTGCTGATATGTCCTCTATGTGCAAAATTATGGCAGAGATGCAAAAAACTCAAAAGAGGATGATGGATTGGTTTATTGATAAGAGCAATGTTACCTCGCCCAGTTATTCCCCTTCGTGAAGTGGTGATTTCTATCTAACTTCATAAGGATGGGTAACTCATTATTAACTCTATCTCTTGCTTCTATCTAGAATTCGTAGTTTATTTGATTTTGTAAGATTTTTAATGATTGTGGTTGGATTTTTAGGTAGCTTTCTCTTGGTATTTGCTTTTATGATGGATTATGTTGACTTTTGATCTTATTTTGATGATGCTATTATGCTTGAGCTTTATTATTGTGCATTTCTTGATCTTGTCTTCACTCTTTTGCCAAACTTTTTAGACCCTTGGCCTAAAAATGTTTGGGGGTGTGATCGTTTCGTCATTCACTTCGCAATGCTATTCTCATATTGATTTTTAGTGCTTCCTTGATGTTTTGGACCATATGCTTTTGTGAGGCCTTGTTTTGCTTGTTATTTTGGTCATATTGTTGTTTGCTTTGAGTAGTGAATGCATGAGATATGCTTATTATTGTATGGATGAGTTGAAATTCATGATTAGTGTAGTGGATTTATTGCTTGATTCTTGTCTTATCTTTGATTTTTTTTTATTTCATGATTCTTGAAATTTCATTGATATGAGCATTCTTGATATGATTTGAGTCTTGATCACCATTACCCATGAGATTTGAGCCAATTTTACCCGTTTCAATCTTGAACGGATGACATTTCTTAATGTGAGTTCCACACATGTGCATTATACTCTGGAACTTGGCTTTAGTCTTATTCGAGGCTACACTAGATAATGAGGCATTTTCTTTGATCTATATTGAGCTACTTTGAGCTACTTTGCCCTATGAGCCTACCATTGATATTGATATCCATTATTTACCATTTTGTGCCTATTATCCTTTCATTTGGCTAACCAAACTTTAAGCCATTTTCCTTCCTTTTTGGAACTCTCTTGTCCATATGATTAGTAGAGTAAAAAGAAGGAAGGAAGATTGGTGATATGATGAAGAAATTAGTGGCCAATGTGGAAAGAAATCTTATGCATGGATTGATATGAAAAGAAGGTTCAAAAGCAAGTGCTTACAAGAAATTAAAAAAAAAAGTTGACTTTTTGAAAAATTATGGTCAAGTTTGACTCTAGTGTTGTGAGTATGTTCAAAAGTTTGCAAAAAAAGGGAAGAATGATTCTTTGAAGTGTGATTGTAAAAGAGCATGAAGAGGTGAATAATCTCTACTTTGATTCCTTCTATGCTTTACTAATCATACTTAGTCACTTTTACCCATATGTTCCTTCCCTACCAAAGAGCCAACAATACAACCTTTAAAAGTCCTCATTGATGTGTGATTGATTTGTCATTCCAAGTGGTGGAGAATGTAGACTTGAGCCAAGCTTATGGTAGTGTGTGTATGTGATGTGATGATTGAGTGAGCTTAAACACTTGAGGGTTGAGTGAAACACCTATCTTGTAAGGATCATGACTCATTGATTTGATAATTGTGCTAATTGATGTGATTTTGATAGATAAGTGGATGATATTGCATCTTAGATTTGCTAGACATTGAGTGATGATTCTATGACATTGATTTTGTTCTTGATGCTTCATACATACAATTATTCCCCTATCTTATTGCTTCGTTGCTCGAGGACGAGCAACAATCTAGTTTGGGGGTGTGATTAGGGTCATAATTGCATCTTTTTGCATCCATTTCTCGATGGTTTTGATGTGCTTATATTCATATTTGACCCTAATTTGGTATAAATTGTGCTATTAACCATTTTGTGGCAAGAAAATATGTTTTGTAGTGAAAACGAGCAAAATAAGCAAGAGAAGAGCAAGTTCATAAAAGTCCAGAAATTTTGAGTTGATCCAATGGAGGCAAATTATATACCATGTCGAAGGGTTCAAAGAGAGGGTCGCAACAGAAAAAGAATCGAGTCAATCGGAGCTCTAGAACTCAAGATATGAAGAAAACGAGGAAGTCGAGGATCGATCAGACGAGACAAAGCTTGGTTCGTGTACCGACTAGCCGGGCTCGTGCGACGACGAGCCAGATTCGTGCACAAAATCTCTGGTTCATTCACTCCAGGCTGAACGAATGCTTGCACAAATCCGGACTCGTGCGGCCACTGTGTGCATTCGTGTGATGGCTCGGCTAGACCCAATTTCGAGGGCTGTTTCGTCTTTTCGCGTTTAATGAAGGGCATTTTGGACTAAATATTATGGGCACTATAAATACTCCAAGGATCAGATTCTCAAGGCATCGAAGTCATAATTCAAGTCATTAGTGAGTTCTTAGATTAGATTAGAGAGAGAGGTAGTTACTAGTTGGGTTCATAAGAATTCTTCTTACGATTTTGTCTATAACTTTTGATCTACCGCTTTGATCGTTGATCCGTCAACTCCTGCATCTTCATCTCAGCTAGAGATACGTTCCTACCGTTTGAATTTCATTTTCTATTGCTGGATTGTTAGATAGCATTTTAGAGGTAACTTGTATCTTTCCAATTTTCATTGTAATAGGTAATCTTTCTACATTCATTTACATTTCTTGCATAATGATGATTGTTACTAGCTTAATTGTTCCTATGATTACCAAATTAGCCATGAGCTAATTCCTTTATGTGTTGGTGTATGACTCCTATGGAGTAATGTGGTGATCATGTTGATCTTTTGAATGCTATGAGTTGTTGTATTATCAATTCTCTACATTGATAGATTGTATGAATGCTCGGTATGCATAATTGATTCCTAGGGCCATTAGGGAGTTAGTCTCATACGAGAGTAGGGCTATTGTCCTAAATCTTTTTGCTATTAGGCTAATGCATGTTAAGTGTTTGATTATATTCCTAAGATAGTGAGAATTATCTATAGTGAATTGGAAGAACAATTAGAGGCTCTAATGTGTATCTAGGGATACCTTTTGCATGTTAAGAGTGGCTTGCCAATTGATTGTACAATACCTCATTGCATGATTAAGTGAAACTTCTCCATATGAAATATAGGATAGTACACTAGCACATATCTCTCACAACTTGCTCACTTTGCGAACCAAGGTGATAGGTAGTTTACTTATTTGACGCACTTGTAGACAATAGATACCTTTCTCCTTTATTGCTTTGTTTGCTTTCCAATTGAAACAACAATTTCCTTACAAGACCGCATCTCCCTGAGTTCGATAAATAATAAACTTGGCCAAACTTGCCATGACGATATAGCGATCACGTACACTTGCGTGTGGACACCTTTTGACTCAACAATTTTGCTTAGATTGATAGCTCTAATCTTTAGCATTGCTTTGTATTGCTAGGTTTATCCTTAGTTGGAATCAGAATACCAAACCCCTCAGGTTATGAGGAAGGTCGGTTAGAAGGACTGGGACTTGTAAAACCACCCAGGGGCTAAGTTCCTTAGAGAGGAAGGAAGCTGATCGTGTCCCTTGGAATGTAAAAATCAAGTTCTAATCCTCAGTGGAAGAGGATCACTTTCTGTTAAATCAGGTCGTGGACGTAGGAGTTGGTTATCTCCGAATCACGTTAAAAAGCCCCTTGTGTGCTGATTTACATTACTGTTCAGGATCATACTGTCATCATTATAAACTGAGCATACTTGCATTGTTTTGAAACAATCAGGTTGATTCATCATCCTGACCCTTAAATCTGTGCACCCTCCTTAACCATCATTTTCTAAGTAAAGTCAGAGAAAATGTTTTCAGAAAATAAAAATGAGTAGAAACTAAGGGCTCACATTCCGCACGTACTCTAGCTTACTGATATAGTAGTCCAACTGACTAGCTTCCGAGAGGTCAGTAGGTTTGTTATCTCTACAGAGCTTCTGAGCACAAAACTCATACTCAGCCTATCTGACTCCTTACTGACTCGTAACTGCTGCCCCTGCGGACTATCAGTTTTAGTGAGTAACTTCAGGAGCTTCCTGACTGAGTGTGTAAGAGTATTTTTCTGAGCTTCGGAAAAATCCAATATCAGTGTATTCCCCCCATACATTGATTTACTCGTTTCGGGACCAACAAAATCCTTTGTCTCCATTTCTTTTTCTATTAGCAGCAGAGGGGATTAGTTCAATGATGAATAAAGGGATAGAACAGGGAATGTTCCAACCTGTAGAAGTAGGAAAAGATAAGGTAAGCATTTCACACTTGCAGTTTGCGGATGACACTGCATTTTTGGGTAAAGCAACAATAGAGAATGTGGAATTCTTGAAAGGCTTTATAACAAATCTAGAATGGTGTTCGGGATTAAAAATTAACAAGGTGAAATGTAATTTTTATGGAGTAAACATTGCAGAAGAGGAGATCCGGAGTTGGGCAGATTCACTCGGGTGTAGGGTTGGTGTTCTACCTGCTGTTTATTTGGGTGTACGCATTGGTTCTTCGCATAGGAAGTTTTCAGATTGGAGCTATGTGATTCAAAAGGTTAAAAACAGATTGAAAAAATGGGATGGATCATCAATTTCATTTGGAGGCAGATTAACATTTGTGAAATCCGTACTTGCTTATCTTCTGGTATACCTCCTATCGATCTTTTGGGCGCCTAAAAATGTTTTGAGTAAGATTGAGTCAATGCAAAAAAAAATTTGGGGAGGGGATGAGTGGAAGAAGAAAAACACCTCTTATAAGTTGGCACTCAATATGCCAACCTAAATTAGAGGGAGGTTTAGGTGTGAAAAATCTTGAAAAGTTTAATTTATCTTTAATGGGAAAATGGGTTTGGAGATTTTTAAGTGAAGGGGATAGATTGTGGGCTCGGGTGTTTAAGTCGAGATGGGGGAAGAGTGGAAAGAAAGTAGTCGAGGGGAAACTAGGAGAAGAGGAGTAGTGAGGGGATGGTGGGGAGAGATTTTGAAGGGTGTGGAAGTTGGGCAGCAAAAGCTGGTTTTTTAAGTTTTTAGAGAAGGGTATAGGCGAAGGTAGAGAGATGAGTTTTTGGGGGGACAATTGGACAGGAGAGGGAGTTTTGAAAGAAAAATTTGTGAGATTGTTTAGATTGAATGAAAATAAAGAAGCAAGTGTGAGAGAAATGGGGGATTAGAGAAGAGGGAGTTGGGAGTGGGATTGGAAGTGGAGGAGGGAGTTGACGGGTAGAGATTTAGAATTACTAAATAATCTTATGAATGTGATAAACAGGTATGTACCAAGATAAGGAGAACCAGACATTTGGAAATGGAATAAAGCGAGAAATGGAGTTTACAATGTGAGGGATGCATATTGGTGGTGATGGAAAAGGACCAGGGAGTAGGTTGAGAGCAAAGGAAGAAATATAGACTGATATGGAAGATGTGGACACCACCCAAGGTACGAGTGCATATTTGGAAGGTTTTGAAAGAACGGTTGCCCACTATGGACATGTTGCAGCGAAGAAATATAATCCCATCTTCGGTAAATAATTTATGCATTTTTTGCAATATTGAGGTGGAGACTATGAGGTATTTACTCTTTGAATGCTTTGAGGTTCATAATTTTTGGATGAAGTGTGCTAGGTGGTTGGGATTCAATTTAGTTCTTTCGTCTTGTCCGATAACATATTTGATGCAATTTTGGGGTCTTAAAAATGGAAAGATGGAAAATCGATTGACGATTAGTGCGTGGGAATGTGGTGTTTGGCTAATTTGGAAGGCGAGAAATGAGTGTATTTTTAGAGGAGAAGAATTTTGTGTGGACAGAGTCTTGGGGGATCTTAAAGTAAACTGCTGGAATTGGATGAAGATTTATAAGGAATGGAAGAAGAATTCTAAGTTTTTGGAATGGAGTATAAAACATTATTCTGTATTGTAAGTTGTAACTTTAGGAAATGATATTTTTACATTGTCCTGGGAGAAGATCTTGTAGAAAGGTGTAACTCACACCTTATGGAACAATGTTGTAAGTTGAATGTGTTAATGAAATTTTTCACTGATAAAAAAAAATTAATAAATATTATAAAATTAAGGTTCCAATTAATGCAATCTCTTGAAATTCTATCCTATTATGATTTTCTATTTAAGAAAGCAAATGCCCACTATATATACTTAGTGTTGGGACAATCTGAGTGTTTTGATTAGATCCCAAAACCCCTGATGAATTTGCCTAAGTATAGTTGTTCAGGATAAAATAATTCATGATAGTTAGGTTAGAAATTCAGTACAGGAGGACCGTGCTGAAGACCAATTTACTGAAGTCTGAAGTGTAAACCATCCTGAAGGAGTCAGTCAGTCTGGCTGAAGATTGTCTGTTCTGAAGCTGAAGATCGAAGCCTGCTGATTCATCCTGAAGTCAATCCTGAAGTACCATTGGCTGATGTTTCTACTAAGTACACTAAGCATACTCAGGACAGAACTTAGTCAGTGAAGAGTAAGTGTCACCTATCAGGCTGTGCTGAATGCACTTAAGACCTGACTTAGGCCGTGGTTCAGTTTACCTGAATCATGTAAGTCCAAAGCAAAAAGGTTACACATACTGGGCTGAATAACCTATCAGGCTGTGCTGAATGCATATAGGACCTGACTCAGGCCGTGGTTCAGATCACCTGAATCATGTAAGTCCAAAGCAAAAGGTTATTTATGCTATGGGACAAGAGACAAAGATAATGTCAGTAGACTCCATTAAAGACACACGTTCAGACTGAGTTATTAACAAGAGACTCAGAGCATTGAATGTACGAGGAAGGACAAATGTCTGAAGGTCAACTAGCCGTTATAGCGGAGAGCCAATGATCTTTCGACACGCATGCACGGAGTCTGCGCAGCATTTAATGCGTCTCAAAAGTTGCAGGTGATGTGACAACTTGCCAGAATAAGCATGGCGGGTAGGTCAAACAGTATTTCTAGCCTGCAATCTACATAAAATAGGAAAGATTTGATTTGATCTCCTCCAACGGATCTATTTTGAATCTTGCCTATAAATATGGAGAGCCTTGCACCCATTCAAGGCTAACGGGAAATTTTCAAGAGAAAACTCTCAAGAATCCAAGCACTCAAAGCATACTATAAACAACACTCTGCAATTAAATTTCCCTAGTGTTGTAGTAGGATTCACTCTGTATTTGCTTTGATCGATAGCTCTATTATTTAGCATTGTTTTGTATTGCTAGAGCTATCTTAGTTGGAAACCATAATACCAAACCACTCAAGGTGTGAGATTGGTTGGTTAGAAGTACTGGGACTTGTAAAACGCCCAGGGGTCAGTTCCTAAGAGAGGAAGTTGGCTACTCGTGTCCCTTGGCACGTAAAACCCAAGTACCTATCCTCAGGGTTTTGAGGATAGCTTCCTGTTAAATCAGGTCGTGGACGTAGGAGTTGGTTATCTCCGAACCACGTTAAAAAGTCCCCTGTGTGCTGATTTACTGTTCTGTTCAGGATCATAACTTTCATCATAATAAATTGAACATTCTGCATCCTTTTTCTATTCAGGACTGAATCAATCATCCTGAATCTTAATAATGTGCACTCAGCCTTAACCACCAGTTTACTAAGCAAACTCAGAGAAAATGTTTTCAGAAACTAAAACGAGTAGAATCTAAGGGCTCACTTTCCGCACTCACTCTGGCTCACTGAGATAGTGGTCCAACTGACTAGTTTCCGAGCTGTCAGTAGGTTTGTTATCTCTAGTGAGCTTCCTTGAACTTTACTCACACTCAGCTTATCTGACTCGTTACTGAACTGTCCCTGCTGCCCCTGTGGACCTTCAGCATACTGAGTACTTCAGGAATTCCTGACTGAGAGTGTTAGAGCATTTTTCTGAGTCTTTCAGAAAAATCTGACATTAGTGTATTCCCCCCCCCATACACTGATTATACTCGTTTCAAGATCAACACTTAGAGATATTAAAATGGGCTCGGTCCTTTGAACCAACCGGAGAAGCTTGATTTCATGGACAGGATGAGACCAAAAGATACAGGTTCGAACAGAACTAGACCTATTTGGCCCAGCAGGCCGCTTGGTCTACGGGCAGGCTTAGCTTGATTTTATGGGGCGATGTAGTAGGATTTTCTTTTAATTTTTTTGGAGAATATCTTTTTTATAATACTTTTCTTATGGAACTTTTTAATGTTTTTATGAGTTATAATACTTTTCTTTTGGAATTTTTTATTTGATTTTATATTATTTTAAATACTTTCAATAAGTAATTTATTTGTACAGATATAATTGTTTGCCAAAATCGTGTTTGATTTCCACGCAAGTGTACATGGTCATTATTGTCGTGGCAAGTTAACCAAGTTAAATATCGAACTCAAGGAAACGATGCGATATCAAGCAAGTATTGAATGTCTACAAAGGTGGATAGCTTGGAAAGCAAGAAAAGATCATGATTTCTATCTACTTCAACAAAGCAAAGTAAATCTAGCTATCACCTCAAGGAAGTGAGTAAAAGTGGTGTGTGTGCATGGGAGTAATCCTACTATAGTTCCTCTAGTGTCCTATCTATCCTAGCATGCAAAAGGTCTCTTGGTGTATTAGTCAAGCCAACTAGTGTCTAGATCTGTCTACAACACAAGGTGATGCGGGCAAAAATGTCGGCCGCATCTAACAGATGATGAGAAGCGAGAAACAGGTTGCATCTCTTCAACAACTTCACTTGAATTTCAGGAGAGGGGCTGTGCCACTCTCAAATTCCAGGAAGATGATCTCCATGATAAACTTCGTATAATATCAAGCATAACCTGCACAAAACCGAGCCGGAGGGGGCTCCGGCGTCGGTCATCCGACGCTCAAGTCAGTAACGTATTCAACAAGAATGATATGAATATATCTCAATGGAATATATATTTATCAAAATAGAAACAATAATTCTGATCTTGTTGCCCCAGAAGGCAAAATGAGGGTATTTATATATCTCCCCTGTGAAGGGTAAAAGGGTAATACTCATAGTGTTGCCCTAATTCATGTAGGACCACAAAATAGAATAATACTGCTGGGCAGCAGTTCTGGTGCGATATCCAACTCTGATCTCGTTTTCAGAGTTGAGAACAACATAACTTTCTCCAGCCGTGGATTATAGGCATATGTCCACATATTCATAAATATACTGACTGTAATGTAATGTACTTCTGTCAGGTTTCTCCTTTAGTATGCTTTCTGGCTCTGAAGAGTTCAGAGCCGGAACATAGCATAAGCGCTCAACCATAATGAGCTCTATATGACCTGATTTAGGTTCATACTTGAGCTGACAGTAAATTCATCGCTATTTCGGGATCGAATATCATATGTCAATCTTTATTCTTATCACATCTCTCATCTCTGTTAGAGAATGATTTCTTAGCTTAGTGCACCTCTTTGGTCAATGCAGAGGATATTCACATATTTCTTATTACGATAGAACGACTTCTCACATCTGGTCCAACTCTGGGCCAGATTTGAGAGAAGGTTTTCCTATATTGAGAGTTGTCCATATTCATTTCTCTCATATGAAAGTATGTGTATATTTTGTCACATCAACTACTCCCCCCTATTCCAAATAAAATTATCTTCTGGATTTTATATGGAATATGTACCGGTGCATTAAAAAATGCTCTCACCCCTGCTTCTTCGTCCGTTAGCAGATAATGTTATCTTCTTTCTTTTCATTTTCTTAATTCTCTTTTCCAGATATCAAGCTTCAAGCTTAATTTCAACATTTTAAATCATCATGCCTCTTGGTTTGTTGTGATCTCAACTGCACACATGGCAACATCCCTTGGGAGCAGTTTGTCAACTGTCATCTTGCCCGGAAAATGAGGTTTCCTGACCTGAGTTAACTTTTCTGTTTTTCTTTATTCTAATTCTGCATTAGTTTCTTTGTTCTCTTAGAAGGAGCTTTCAATTAATCAATATTTTACGTTCCTTGGACGTGACACTTTCTTGCCACTCTGATCTCTCAACTCATTAGTTCATCCATTCAAAATTTTGCTTTAAATTTTTTCAATCTTACTTTTTTTTCATAAGAGGATAATCTCACTATCAACTCTCGGGAGTTGATGCGAATGCATACTCCCCCTTCTGGACTTCACTTCAACTCTTGAAGTGAAGTGAATAATCTCGATATCAACTCTTGGGAGTTGATGCGAATGCATACTCCCTCCTCTGGACTTCACTTCGGCTCTTGAAGTGAATAATCTCAATATCAACTCTTGGGAGTTGATGCGAATGCATACTCCCTCCTCTGGACTTCACTTCAGCTCTTGAAGTGAATAATCTCAATATCAACTCTTGGGAGTTGATGCGAATGCATACTCCCTCCTCTGGACTTCACTTCGGCTCTTGAAGTGAATAATCTCAGTATCAACTCTTGGGAGTTGATGCGAATGCATACTCCCTCCACTGGACTTCACTTCGGCTCTTGAAGTGAATAATCTCAATATCATTCATCTCTAAAACTTTGTGTATGATTAACAGTTTTTTAGTTGCATTCAAAAAGTCCATAATATGACTTCTCATCCAGAGAGCTGTATGTTTACATATTCTCGTGTCTGCCATCTGGTTATTTTGTATACCCAGCTCCGACTGAGGTTCTCATAATTATTCATGTTCTAATTTATGCTAAAGTTTTCATAAAACGTGAACGTTATTCATGCTCACTTCTTACTTAGATTTACGGCTCATAAATTTAAGAGTTGTACATCATTTGTATTTTTTTAGAGACATCCTCTAAAAAGTATCTTCGTAAAGAATTTCGTTGTTCATAATCAGCTTCATATTTAGCTTCACTTCTTGAAGTTTCATGCTCTAATTATAATGAGATCCATCAGGGCCAAAGATATGATAAAAGCTCTGGTCCTTTCCTCATTTCATTATCATAGTATACTCATATCTACTTTTTTCCCTCTCTTTTCTGGGGAGAAATCAGTTTAGAGTGTGTTCTCTTCTCAGAGAATTCAAATCAATAATCTTCTCTGGCACTTGCTTAGTGAGCAGAGACGTATCTTTTTCAATTCTGAGAAATGATAAATTTACCTCGCCTGATCGAGAGACGGAACAGGTCAACATCAAATTATCATAGCTGTAAATTCTGCTTTATCTTCATCTGAGCCACATCACATCAATTACAGTCACTTACATAGGAGTTTCTCTTTTAATGTCGGCACTCATAGCTGATCTGTCATCTCTGGCAGCTATCATACCGTTTTTGTTTCTCACACTATTTTTTCTCAAGGCATCTCCTAAGAAAAAAGGACAATGTGTCGGGCGTGTTCTGGGCCCTAATTTTCTTGGCATGCTCTGACTCTATTCTCTCTCTGGCCAAATCATATTTGACTCAATAAGTATCATAAATATCAACTCTGGTAGCTGCTCTACCCTCTTGTCACTCGGCAGCTGCTCTGCCATTTCTGGTTCACATTGTTTTATCTAAGGACGTCTCCAAAGAGAAAGAACAACGTGTCGGGCACGCTCGGGGCCCTAATTTTCCGGGCACATTCCATGCCCTAATTTTCTGGACACGCTCTGGTCCTAATTTTCTGGGCACATTCCAGGCCCTAATTTTTCGGACACGCACTGGGTCCTAATTTTCAGGGCTCATTCCAGGCCATAATTTTCCGGGCAAATTCCAGGACCGAAATCAGATCCGGGCTCAGAGAAATCTGAGACTTATAAGATATAAATCAGATCCGGGCTCAGAGCCATCTGAGACTTACAGGATGTAAATTAGATCTGGGCTCAGATCCATCTGAGACTTACAGGATGTAAATCAGATCCGAGCTCAGAGAATTCTGAGATTTACAGGATGTAAATCAGATTCGGGCTCAGAGAAATCTGAGACTTACAGGATGTAAATCAGATCCGGGCTCAGAGAAATCTGACACTTACAGGATGTAAATCAGACCCGGGCTCAGAGAAATCTGACACTTACAGGATGTAAATCAGATTCGGGCTTAGAGAAATCTGAGACTTACAGCACGTAAATCATATCCGGGCTCAAAGAAATCTGAGACTTACAGGACGTAAATTAGATCCGAGCGCAGAGCCATCTGAGATGTAAATCAGATCCGGGCTCAGAGAAATCTGAGACATACAGGATGTAAATCAGATCTGGGCTCAGAGAAATCTAAGACTTACAGGATGTAAAACATATCCGGGCTCAGAGAAATCTGAGACTTATAGGATGTAAATCAGATCCGGGCTCAGAGAAATCTGAGACTTACAGGATGTAAATCAGATCCGGTCTCAGAGAAATCTGAGACCTGCAGGATATAAATCAGATCCGAGCTCAGAGCCATCTGAGACTTATAGGATGTAAATCAGATCCGCGCTCAGAGAAATCTTACACTTACTGGATGTAAATCAGATCCGAGCTCAGAGAAATCTGAGACTTACAGGATGTAAATCAGATCCGGGCTCACAGAAATCTGAGACTTACAGGATGTAAATTATCAGTTACTCAACAGGAGGGGCTATCCCAGTTGTTAGGGTTGTCATTTCAATGCAGCAAGTAAACAACACATCTTTATACATTTTTCATTATTTCTTCATTTTCAGATCATGCTTCAACAATACACTTGTTAAAGACGATTCATCATGCAAATTCTAAATGCATACCGGACTCCATTCATAAAAAGCTAGTTTAGAGATGGTTCTCCAAAAAATATCTCAACTTAAATTCATATGAGGGGGTAGATTCATTATTTCATCCCTGACTTCTGAGAGATAATCATTTCAATACATCAAGCAAACAATGCATCTTTGTACATTTTTCATCATTTCGTCATTTTTAGATCATGCTTTAACAACATATTCGTCAAGACAATTCACCAAGTGTATATTTGTACCTCATTTCACACATATTCTCGCACTAAGTATCGGAACTTAGGGCCTAATATTTTTTAAAAAACACTATCACATTTTTCTCAGTGAGCCTTCAATCATATTACATTCCCAAATCAGTGAGGAAAATGATTTTAACAGAACTCCGTCACATATTTACGTGCGCATTTATCCAGCATTTCAAACAAATATTCATGTATTTTCCCAATATATCAGTTAAGCAGAGATACTAACACGAATGTGTAACATGCTTCACGCATTTTCATCATTTCACTTAAGAAATTATCAATTCATATGTTCACATGCTTGGTTCCTTTCATGTCGATTTCACTTTAATCACGTAACCCAAAATATCTCAAGTGATATCTTAACTCAAATTCACATAAAGGGTATAGATATACCTTCTTTAGGTTGTTGAATATGCATTGACAAGGTCCCTTTGTTGGGAGAAATCCTAGCAGTCCCTGCCTTGGAGGCGAGCTGCGCTCAAGTCCACTCGTTTGCTCGATTAAAGGCATAGTTGTGTGCCGCCCGTGGCGCTGAAGCTAGATATTTGGGTTAAAGGAATTGATTGTACTACTCATACCAACAAGGTGCATCTTCTTTTCTGGTGCCCATTGTGAAAGAACTCTAAAGTTAAGCGTGCTTGGCTTGGAGCAATTTCATGATGGGTGACCCCCTGGGAAGTTCTCAGGGTGTGTGCGAGTGAGGACATAAGCACGCTGGAAAAGACCCGTGTTGGTTTGCGAGGATAGTACATCAGTTCTACTCAGCGCTACCGATCCAACAAGTGGTATCAGAGCAGTGGTTCAAAAGATCACTGACTTTGTTTACCAACAGTTTCTGAGGAGAAACTTTTGGTGGTCTACTGAACTGATCTTGTTTCTGAAAAACTGCATTTCATGGCATCCGGTTCTAAACGCCTCGAGGGCAATCTTCCTGAATTCTCTATTGACAATTATGACTATTGGAAATTCAGGGTACTTGCACATCTCTACTCTATTCATGATCAGATGCCACAGGTGATTGAGCATGGCCCAATCAGATTTATGAGAAATCTTCAGGCGACTTGGCCTGTTGCTGGCAATGTCCCTGTTCCAGCCGCCGGAGATGAAGAAGTGGAGAGGTCCGCGCTTAATTCTGATCAGATTAAGCAAATCGGACTGGATAATGTTGCCAAGAACATTATACTCCACACCGTTTCTTACGAGAATTCTGTCAGGCTCATGCATCTGAGGACAGCTAAGGAGATCTGGGATACCCTGAGGGAGATGAGTGAAGGATCAGAAAAGATCAAGGAGAACAAAAGAGATCTTGCTATCAGGAAGTTTGAGGCCTTCAAGATGCTAGAGGGAGAGTCCATCGATCAGATGGAAGCTCGGTTCATTAAGATGATGAACGAGCTAGCAACCCTTGGGAAGGAGTTTCCCTGAAAGATGGGACACAGGAGTAATTTTGTTGAAAAACACTCAGGACCATACAAACATTACTCACTCTCACCTATTCTCAGAGTTAAAGGCTCTGGAATTTGACCTCGATAAGAGGAAAAAGATGGGTGTTGTAAGTGAGGAAGTTAGTGAGGAGAAGACATCTGAAAAGGAAAAGAGCGTGGCTCTTAAAGCTACTCCTGAGCCTGAGGCTGGATCTGGCTCCAAGTCTCTGAAGGACATGATCAAAGATGAGCTAGCCTTGGAGTACAGCCTGATGGCACGGCGATTCGAGAAACTGAACTCTCGTTTCGGCAGGTATAAGAAATTTTATACTGACACCCGTGATCGCAGGTATTCTAGCCCCAGGAGATCAAGCCCTCGGAGAGAAGAAAGGAGAGGTTCAGATTCCAGGAGGGATCGCAATGAGCCTGAGCGACGCAGAGATGAAAAGAGGAAAGAGGATGAGCCCAGAAGATCCAGCTCCGAACCTGAAAGATCATCAGGGAGCAGGAGGGAATCATCTGATAAAAGGTACACTGACAAGAAGTTTGCTTCTGATGTAGATCAATGCTACCACTGCAAAAAGACCGGACACTATCAGTATGATTGTCCGGAGCTCAGTGCTCGTGAGCGAGAAGATCGGAGAGCCAAGAGAGAGCTCAGGGCATCAGACCGGAGAGCGCTGCTTGCTGAGGATACCTCAGATTCAGATGGCCCTGGACGCCGGTCCCCTGAACTCTTTTCAGATGAGGAGTATGATGACCTCTGCCTGATGGCAGATGATGAGGTATGTTCTTCTTCCTTTTCTCCTGATCACGCACCTGACTTCAGCTCAGATTCAGCGGGAGAACTCGACCTTCAGCTCGCTCTAGAGCCATTGATGGTTGACTTCTCAAGGCTACAGGAGACTCATACTCACACAGTGGATATGAACACACAACTGAGTGAGAAGAACGATCGGTTAACTGAGTCTCTCAGAGTAAGAGATACTGAGGAAGCCCTCAGATTAGTACATCTTCAGGAGGAACTACTTCTTGCTAGGAATAAGCATGATGAAGCTCCACTGGAGGTAGAAAGACTGAAGGGTGTAATCAGCTCGCTGATTGAGACTTGTGATACTGATTTGTTCCTTGCTCAGGAACAACTGATAATTGAGCGAACTGCTCTAAGAATGATGCTCGAAACTGAGTGGCAAGCTCGCCTTTGTGCTGAGCAAACTGCTTGGGATCTTGAGCTAATCTCAAAAGAGAAAGCTCATTCAGAATTGGTGCTTCAATACACCACTGAAATTGAGGCCCTGAAAGAAACCAATGGGCATCTTGAGGTCAAGCTGAAGAAGTTATACACGTCTACCCAAGTGGTTGATGAGTTGACAAATTTCTCTCAACTGACTGATGGTGCTAAATGGGTTAGGCTATGATGCCACAAAAGACCCAAAGGGCAAGAAGAAGAGAGGTGCTTCAGGGAGCAACTCTCAGAAAAAGTTTCTCCCTGCCCTAACTGATGACAAGAGCTCAAGTGTTGCTCATCAGAATAAAGGCAAAGGGAAGGAGAAAATGCCTGTTGAACCTGTCAGGCAAAGGACTGAGAAACCAAGACAAAAACCTAAGGAAAAGGTCAAAGTTTCTCATCCTGAGTCTAGGAAGACAAACCAAGGGAACTCCAAGGCCCAGCCTAGGAATCCTCAAACTGGGAAGAATTTTGTTCCTAGCACTTCTCAGGCCCAGCCTAGAAATGTTCAGAACAGAAGGAACTCAGGACAAAGGAGGCCTCAGGCAAGGCCAAGGATTACTGAGGTCCAGATTCCTCAGACAGGGCACAGAGTCCATCAAGTGCGTCCTAATCCTCAAAGGAGAAGGACAAACCAAGTGGCCTCTGAAAGGCAATGGAGACCTGACTCCAGAAACACTCAGGCCAGACCTCAAGTGCCAAGAGGTCAGGCCCGAGCTGCTCCTGCTCAGGACAGACTTCAGCCCAATGCACTCAGGCTAAGGAGGAACAGGAGGCCAACCCCCAGGAATCAATATAGGGCTCCTGTATCTCAGGCTGACACCCATACACCCTCAACTTCCCAGGCACAAAGGAAGAAGAGAACCGTGTATGTTGATATTTCAGGGAAACAGGTTTACTCTTCTGGTGCTATCAGAATTGTTAAACAAATCTGGATCCCGAAGGGTATGGCTGACTCAGTAGGACCCAATACTAGATGGGTACCTGAGGCCTGATTCTTTTCAGGTCGTTGCGGGCTACAAGAAGAAGAAGGAGGATCTAATGAAGGACTGGTACTTGGACTCAGGATGTTCCAGGCACATGACCGGATTTCGTGATCTCCTTCAGGATTATGTAGCTAAAGAAGGCCCGCAGGTAACCTTTGGTGATAACTCTAAGGGTTTCACCAGAGGATTCGGAACCCTTGTTATTAACTCTGTCCATGTAATGAATGTATCATATGTTGAGGGACTGAGACATAACTTGCTCTCGGTTAGTCAGTTTTGTGACCGAGGATATAGTGTAGAATTTACATCTAACATGTGTCTTGTGAAGGACAAATCTACACTGCAGGTTCTGATTACAGGTATCAGGAGGGGCAATGTATATTTTGCTGACTTCAAGAGCAGCCCTCCAGAAACCTGTCTGGTCGCTGAGAGCTCCTCTGAGCTCAGTTGGCTTTGGCATAAACGTCTGAGTCACTTAAACTTCAAGATTATTAACAAAATCTCTAGACTATCTCTTGTAGATGGTCTGCCTAATGAAGTTTTTAGCAAAGACCACGTGTGCGGAGCATGTCAGGAAGGCAAGCAAACCAAAGCCTCATTCAAGGTGAAGGAAGCCTTCTCTACTGACAGAGTGCTTCAGCTTCTGCACATGGATCTCTTTGGTCCAGTAACTCCTGTCAGCATAAATGGTAGGAAATACACTCTTGTTGTTATTGATGACTATTCCAGGTACACATGTGTTATTTTCTTGCTGAACAAAAAGGAGACACAGGTCAAGCTTCCAGAATTACTCAAGCAATTGAGTACTGAACAGGGTCAGAGCATTGTCAAGATTTGATCAGATCGAGGAACCGAGTTCATAAACTCTATTATAACTGACTTTTGTACTAACCATGGTATAGCTCATGAGACTTCTGCAGCCAGGACCCCTCAGCAGAATGGGGTAGCTGAAAGAAGGAATCGAACCCTGAAGGAAGCTGCAAGGACCATGTTGGCTGAATCAGGACTGCCCAAGAAGTACTGGGCTGAAGCAATCAACACTGCTTGCTACACTCAGAACCGATCTATGCTGAACAAGCAACATGCTCAGACACCTTATGAAACTTGGAACAAGAGGAAGCCTCGCATCTCTTATTTCCATATTTTTTGGTGTAAGTGTTTCATCCTGAACAATGGGAAAGACCAGCTGAAAGCCTTTGATAGCAAATCTGATGAGGGAGTTTTCTTAGGATACTCCTTAGTCAGTAAAGCTTTCAGGGTGTATAACTGTCGGACCCTTTGTGTGGAGGAAACACCTCATGTTGTGTTTGATGAGACTGCATCAGTGCATAGGAAATAGGTTCCAAGTCCTGATACTGAGGGAATTACCAAAAGGGTAACAAGGCTGAGTCTGAAGAATCCTGAATTCAAGATCAAACTTGTCAGTGCTCCCAAGGGATGGGATGATGATGATGCAGATCAGGATGGACTTCAGACCAACCCTCAGCAAGCCCCTGCCTCGGAAAACATTGAGTCTCAGACGGAAGGACAGACTCAACCTGAGGTACGTACTATCGGTGATGATGCCTCTGCACCTGAGACAGTTACTGAGTCCAACACTGTAGGGGGAAACAATTTCTCTGATATTGGTCAACCCTCAGGAAATGACTCAGTATCCCCTGTTCTTGCTCGTTCCGCTTCTTTGCCTATTATTGTCGAGACTAATGTTTCAGGATCAGGCAATGAAACGTCAGTAGCTCCCAGTGCTCCTGTCAGCAGGAGGCGATGGCTAGATGATCACTCATTGGCTGATATCATTGGGGATATCAATGAGGGTGTCAGGACGAGGTTGTCATTTGGTGAAAGCGTTATGTTTTGTTGCTTCCTGAGTGATCAGGAACCAACAAGCATAGAAGAAGCTCTAGCTGATCCCAACTGGATCCTAGCCATGCAGGATGAGCTCAATCAGTTTGAGTGGAATCAGGTTTGGGAGTTAGTTGAGAGCCCTAGGCGTCAACATGTTATTGGCACCAAGTGGGTTTTTAAGAACAAGAGGGATGAGAAGAATGTTGTTGTCAGAAATAAGGCCAGGCTAGTAGCAAAGGGTTACTCTCAGGCCGTGGGTATCGACTATGATGAGACCTTTGCTCAAGTCGCAAGATTGGAAGCAATCAGGTTGTTTCTGGCTTATGCAACATTCAGGAAATTCAAAGTGTATCAGATGGATGTAAAGAGTGCTTTTTTGAATGGTGTACTAAATGAAGAGGTGTATGTTGAGCAACCTCCTGGATTTGAAGTTGGTAATAAAGTATACCACCTGAAGAAAGCTCTTTATGGCCTAAAGCAAGCTCCGACAGCTTGGTATGATACATTATCCCAATTCCTTATAGGCCACGGGTTCATGAAAGGAACAGTGGACAGGACCCTCTTCCGGATCACCGAAGGGGAAGACATTCTCTTGGTTCAGATTTATGTGGATGACATAATATTTGGATCTCCTAATCTGAAGCTTTGTGAGAAATTCTCCAAGCTGATGACTGGGAAATTTGAGATGTCAATGATGGGAGAAATGAATTTCTTTCTGGGTCTCCAAGTCAGGCAAACTGACTCCGGAATTTTCATTAATCAGTCCAAATATGCGAGGGACTTGATTCAGAAATTTGGAGTTCAATCCAGCAGAGTCTCACGCATTCCCATGAACACAAATGAGAAGCTGGATCCTGACAAAGAAGGAGTCTCAGTAAATCAGACTGAATATAGGGCACTGATAGGAACTTTATTGTATCTGACTGCTAGTCGACCTGACATCACTTATGCAGTTGGAGATTGTGCAAGGTATCAGTCTGATCCAAAGAAGAGTCATCTAGAGAGTGCCAAAAAGATTCTGAAATACCTGAGAGGTACAGTCAATCTAGGGCTTTGGTATCCCTCTGATGACAACCTAGAACTGACTGGCTATTCAGATGCTGATTATGGAGGCTGTAGACTTGATAGGAAATCAACTACAGGCACATGTCAGTTTCTAGGGAGTAAACTGATCTCTTGGTTTTCTAAGAAGCAAACCAGTGTTGCAACATCTACTACTGAGGCTGAGTATATGGCGGCAGGCAGTTGTTGTTCTCAGATCCTTTGGCTGAAACAGCAACTGAGAGACTACCAAGTAGAGGCCACTGAAGTCCTAATTTATTGTGACAATAATAGTTCCATTGCCATATCCCAAAACCCAGTCTTACATACGAGGTGTAAGCATGTAGACATCAGGCATCACTTTATCAGAGATCATGTTGAGAAGAAGGACATCAGGATGGAGAGAGTCCCTACTGAAAAACAGAGAGCTGACATCCTGACTAAGGCTTTGCCTGAAACCAGGTTTGTTGAGTTATCAGTAGAGTTAGGACTCCTTGACCCAGGCTTAGGTGATTCAATCTGAATCTCTAATAAGACTGCACAAGGTCAGGGGGAACAACTCATATGGACTCATGATGAAGGAATCTCAGAGAGAATATGAATGGTTGTAGGGGGAACATTCAGTATTAAAAGGATGATCAGTATAGACTAACTAAGTTTCAGGACACTGAACTCAGGGCTTGTCACCCTGATAGGGCAATAAGTGGTATCAGTCAGAATACATATCTGACTGACTGGTATGATTCCTGATTTTTGTCTAGTCATCTGATATTGCGTGCATTATCCTTTTACTGTTTGCTGTATTGTCAAATCAATTTAATTGTCAAATGATCCCAGCCATTCGTTTTAATATTCGGTTATTATTTAATTCAATTTATTTGAATTAAATACGGACATGCTCTAATGTGCATTTAATGCACTGTGGGCGGGAACAGTTTTCGATAAATTTTTGACCAATCACTTTTGAAAAACCGAAGAGTCAAATGTTTTTTACTGCTCAAATCTTGACCATTGAATCTCATAGGTCACTATTTTCTAAGCCGTCCGATTAAAACCGAATTTTTCTATAAATAAGAGAAGATTGTGTTGTTAAAACTTTTATGCACCCAATATTTTCTTAATTTATTTTCTCTAAAAACCCGATTCTCTTCAATTCTTCAAAATTTTCCATGGCTTCACCTTCTGCCGATACCTTCTTTGGAAATCTTTTCCATTTAAGGAATGAAATACATTATGAGCCCTATGGGGATTTTTCTTCCAATAACCCAGATATTTTGCCTGTACAACAATTATTCGATAATGCAGGTCTTCTGCAGTTCATTACTACAAAGCCACAGAGGCTCCACCCACAACTTGTTGCTGCCTTCTACATGAAGATGGCGCAAAACAAGGACTCCTAGGAGTGGGAAACTTGTATTCCCTTGACCACCTGTGAAATGGGAAAGGATGGTGAGGAGGAGATGATCAGGAGATGGGTCACTCTCAACATCCGGGAGAAGATTAAGGAGGTTTTTAATCTTCCCAATACAGGACGAAGCCCAGTGGATTATGGGTATGGGAATGAGAAGGATTTTCTCCAGTCCCTGTGCGATGGGGATGTCGTCCTGAAATCTGGCCTGAATAAATCAGTCTTGAGGACTGAAAATCGTCACTTCTTCGACCTGACAAGTCAGGGAGTGATGGGGATTGCTGGAGGATTGGAGCAGATCTCCAGACCGAAGCTATACACGATGATGGCTATCTCTGACGCCTCTCTGCACAACTTTGACTGGGAGGGTTACTTCCTCCAAATGCTGGTGGCTGAGACCAGCAAAATCAAGTACTCGCCAGAGGGGCAGGCAACTATCGAGGCCAAAATGCACTTTGGCACCAAGATCTCTATGCTCTTGGAGACTCTGGATCTCGGTGATGTGGATCAGGCCCAATCACTCGAGATTCCAGCGAAAATCCATCTCTTCAGAGCTTATTCCGATGATGCTGGCACAAGGAGAAGGTCTCGGACTCAGAAGAAGAAGGCCCAGGCGAGCATGACTGAAAGAGTCAAGGCTCAGGCAGGCAAGTCTTCCGAGTCTGATACAGTAAAGCCAGCGGAGAAAAAATCTAAGCCCTCCAGACCCAAGCAACAAAAGCTGAAATTTCTCTACTCAGGGTCAGCAGAACGAGAGAAGAAACTCGTGGAAGAGCGAGAGAAGAAGCTTATGGAAGAGCAAGCTGCTGAAGCTGTTCAGCATGCAACTCTAGAGAAGGAACCAGCTCAGGCGTAGGCTGTTCTTGAAATTGCTTCGATTACATCTATTCCAGAGGTTGCATCCCCTGATCCCGACCAACTGATTCTTAACATTGCTGAAACTTATCAGAGTTTGGGTTAGGTAGAGCCTGCTCAGGAAGGAGGAGTTGAGCAAGAGGCTGCTGAATCAGTTCAGGCTGAAACACCATGGCCTTTCCCTGCGCTCGATGTGAATATTCTTTCAGATTTTGAGATAGTAGCAAGGGGAGAGGCAGCTGAGATGGTGGAGAGAAGATTCCCTGATCTCACTGAGGCTCAGAAGGAGGCAGTTGTGCAACTCCGCATTTTTTCCATGATCAGAAATGCTACTTGGTCTGAGCTCAGCCAGCTAGGAGAGTCCAGAGGATGGGACTGCATTGCAGATCTAGAAGCCGCCCTCTTTGATCATTTTGATGTAAACTCTCTACATCATCTGATCAAGATGGTGGATTTTATTAGAACAGTCCGCAGAACGTATCCTGAGCCTGAGACTCAGAAAGCTGAAGAGAGGGGAGAGGAGAAGGAAGCTGAAATGGAGGTGGTGATAATTGCTGATGACGATCAGCAAGGTGGCACTGAGGGAGTCAGTGCACCGGCCGATGAAGCAATCCTGGGACCCGGGATTGCGGAGGCTTCAGGAGAGGGTCCACCAGGCATGGTCCGAGTCAGAGGAAATTGGATTACACCCGAAGCAATTTATCTTCAGAATTCCTCACGAGCTCTTGGCAATCTGTACAGGAGGGTCATCCTCGTTGAGCGAAAATCTAGTAGGGTTAGTTTAAATTCTGAATTGCTGAACAAGAAACTGAACAGACTGGACCGTGACCTGAATGATATGGCCACTGATATGCATGCAGCGATTGATCTTCTTGGGGAAGCTCGGACTGGATGTAGAACTCACTGTCATTTCAGAGCAAGCCAAGGATGCTATTCAGAACTGCAATCAGATGGTTTAAGATGTGCAGACTCAGCAGGAGACTAAACTTGCCAATTTTCTGGATCAACAACTCTCTGAAAAGGTTGATCAACTGGTTGATGAGAAGTTGGTCAAGCTAAAAGCTGAACTGAAGAAGGACCTGCTGAGGGAGTTGTCTGCACAGGAGAAGGAGAAAATTGCATCTGCCCTAGACACAAGGATGGAAAACTTCGAGGGTCGACTGAAGGCTGCACACAATTCAGCCATTGATCAGCTCAGTATCGGCCTGAGAGGAATGGCAGGGCAGATTGGGCAATTGCAGGTGAAGCAGACTGAGATGGACAGTCAGTTCAATCTTTTGGCGGAGTCAGTGGATGAAGTTGTCAAATGTATTAATGACGATGATGCCAAAAAGGGGGAAGAAGGGAAGAAGCAAATTGCCACTACTGGTAAAGCTAAGAAGAAAAACTTTCCCCTTGAACTGAAGGCTGCGGAAAGAAAGAGGACTAGATCCGTAGCCGCCATCGAAACTGCTGAAGGCTCAGATCCGAAGAAGTTGAGACCCTCTGAAGATCCGGCTCTTGAGACGTTATATAAGGATATGGAGGAACAAATAATGCCATCTGGGCTCACCACTCAGAAGAAATTGGTGATGACTGAAGCTGAAAAGATAGCAAAAATGAAAGAAATTTCACTGCTCAGTCAGATCCAGCGCCTAAAAGAGTCCAATGAGTATCTGACTTCTCAGGTCCAGAAGAAGAAATCTGTATCATCTGGATCTCGGATGAAGACTCAGAGGAAGATTGTGGTCAGACCAGATCAAAGTCATCCTCCATTGAAGTTTGTTGAAGACTTCATTCCGATTGAGATGCTGGAGGTATGGATTCCGATCCGGAATAGGTGGGCATACCTTTTCTACGTGGTGGGGTTATGGGACGATCTGACTGAAGAAAAAGACGTCATACTCCATCACTGGATGGCACAGGAGCATCCTGATCTCTGGGCTGAAATCATCAGACATGCTGACACTGAAGGTGTAGAGATCGCTCCTCCGGAATTCATCAAGTACCCTCCTCCACTCTTTAGGAATTCTAAGCAGCTGGACCGGAAAGCAATTTCTAAAGAAGTCGTCAGAGTAGGACGAGCTGCCGGGGCCGTTGCTGATCGGAATAGGATGAAGCAGGTCCTGAACCGAGTACTGGAGATGTACGAGATTCTACTGACTGCTTGGAATAAGGATGAAGACTAGATCAAGAGCTAGTTGTTCAGGAATTTTGTAATAGCTTCAGGATACTTGTATTTTCTTATCAATCAATGAAGTTATTTATTTTTCCTGAGTACAACTTCTTGTTGACTCCTGAATTTACTTTTCTGAATCCTTATCAAGAACTGTACTAACCCATTCCTTGTTTTCATCTTATACTAAGTACCTAGTTTGTCAGGTGGTACTGAGTTGTTCTCACTGACTAAGTCAGTTGATTGTATAGATGAATAGGAATTTGCTTAAGGGTTTTGGCATCATCAAAAAGGGGGAAATTGTTGGGACAATCTGAGTGTTTTGATTAGATCCCAAAACCCCTGATGAATTTGCCTAAGTATAGTTGTTCAGGATAAAATAGTTCAGGACAGTTAGGTTAGAGATTCAGTATAGTAGGACCATGCTGAAGACTGAAGAATATTGGAGTCGACCCAATTTACTGAAGTCTGAAGTGTAAACCATCCTGAAGGAGTCAGTCAGTCTCGCTGAAGATTGTCTGTTCTGAAGCTGAAGATCGAAGCCTGCTGATTCATCCTGAAGTCAATCCTGAAGTACCATTGGCTGATGTTTCTACTGAGTACACTAAGCATACTCAGGACAGAAGTTGGTCAGTGAAGAGTAAGTGTAACCTATCAGGCTGTGCTGAATGCACTTAAGACCTGACTTAGGCCTTAGTTCAGTTCACCTGAATCCTGTAAGTCCGAAGCAAAAAGGTTACACATACTGGGCTGAATAACCTATCAGGCTGTGCTGAATGCACATAGGACCTGACTCAGGCCGTGGTTCAGATCCTCTGAATCATGTAAGACCAAAGCAAAAGGTTATTTATGCTATGGGACAAGAGACAAAAAGAATGTCAGTAAGACTCCATTAAGACACACATTCAGACTGAGTTATTAACAAGAGACTCAGAGCATTGAATGTACGAGGAAGGATAAATGTCTGAAGGTCAATTAGCCGTTATAGAGGAGAGCCAATGATCTTTCGACACGTATGCATGGAGTCTGCGCAGCATTTAATGCGGCATTTAATGCGTCTCAAAAAGTTGCAGGTGATGTGACAACTTGCCAGAATAAGCATGGCGGGTAGGTCAAACAGTATTTCTAGCCTGCAATCTACCTAAAATAGGAAAGATTTGATTTGATCTCCTCCAACGGATCTATTTTGAATCTTGCCTATAAATATGGAGAACCTTGCACCCATTCAAGGTTAACGGGAAATTTCCAAGAGAAAACTCTCAAGAATCCACGAACTCAAAGCATATCATAAACAACACTCTGCAATTAAATTTCCCTAGTGTTGTAGTAGGATTCACTCTGTATTTGCTTAGATCGATAGCTCTATTATTTAGCATTGTTTTGTATTGCTAGAGCTATCTTAGTTGGAAACCAGAATACCAAACCACTCAAAGTGTGAGATTGGTTGGTTAGAAGGACTGGGACTTGTAAAATGCCCAGGGGTCAGTTCCTAAGAGAGGAAGTTGGCTACTCGTGTCCCTTGGCACGTAAAACCCAAGTACCTATCCTCAGGGTTTTGAGGATAGCTTCCTGTTAAATCAGGTCGTGGACGTATGAGTTGGTTATCTCCGAACCACGTTAAAAAGTCCCATGTGTGTTGATTTACTATTCTGTTCAGGATCATAACTGTCATCATATTAAACTGAACATACTGCATCGTTTTTAACCTCAGGACTGAATTAATCATCCTGAATCTGAATACTGTGCACTCAGCCTTAACCACCAATTTACTAAGCAACTCAGAGAAAACGTTTTCAGAGACTAAAACGAGTAGAACCTAAGGGCTCACTTTCCGCACATACTCTGGCTCACTGAGATAGTGGTCCAACTGACTCGCTTCCGAGCAGTTAGTAGGTTTGTTATCTCTACTGAGCTTCCGAGCACTTTACTCACACTCAGTTTATCTGACTCGTTACTGAACCGTCCCTGCTACCCCTGTGGACCTTCAGCATACTGAGTACTTCAGGGAATCCTGACTGAGTGCGTTAGAGCATTTTTCTGAGTCTTTCAGAAAAATCTGACATCAGTGTATTCCCCCCCATACACTGATTTAACTCGTTTCGGGACCAACAAGTGGTATCAGAGCACAGGTCACGGGTTCGAGTCCCCCATGGCGCAAATAGTGGTATGTTTGGCTTCAAGTCAGGCTACTGCTAGGGGGGGATTGTTGGGAGAAATCCTAGCAGTCCCTGCCTTGGAGGCGAGCTGCGCTCAAGTCCACTCGTTTGCTCGATTAAAGGCATAGTTGTGTGCCGCCAGTGGCGCTGAAGCTAGATATTTGGGTTAAAGGAATTGATTGTACTACTCATACCAACAAGGTGCATTTTCTTTTCTGGTGCCCATTGTGAAAGAACTCTAAAGTTAAGCGTGCTTGGCTTGGAGCAATTTCATGATGGGTGACCCCCTGGGAAGTTCTCAGGGTGTGTGCGAGTGAGGACATAAGCACGCTAGAAAAGACCCGTGTTGGTTTGCGAGGATAGTACATCAGTTCTACTCAGCGCTACCGATCCTACACCCTTTATTCACGGGCTTTCTTATCATTTCCATCATTTCACAATGTGAGATTCACCCTCCCAGGCATCCCCTTCAGATTTTCACACTCACTCTAATGTGAAAGTCATAAGCATTTTCCTCATAAGAAACAACCAAATCATTAGCAATAAGTTGATTCATATAAGGATAGTAAATCTCAAGTTATGCTATGAAGCAAATTTAGTGTCCCAATTATTGGACTGAGTTTTTTTTTAAATAACTACACCTCGCATATTCGGGGTATCAATATGTTCATTCATTTCAAAGCCTTTATCACAAGGCTTAAATATCAATTTCATTCAAGAATCAATATCTTCTTCAAGACGTTTTTTGCTATATCACAATTATCTTTCAGGTTTAAAATTCATTACTGGGCAAAGCTCATGCTTCATCAAGCAAATGTATATGCAAATGCATACATGCATACATATTCTTATTCATAGATTTGTACCCAAACCAATTTAATCAACTTATCCAGCCTACTTACTCTTTCTAGGCATTTAATCAAGCATGTGGTGGGCGTAACGCATCACCTCAAATTCTCAAGTTTAAAAACATCAGGTTTACCTCAAACGCATCATTTCACATATAATCAACAGCTATCCAATGAATCAATTCAATCAGATTCATAGAACGGGTCACTACGTCATACGCCCATTTATATCAAATATTACAAACCAGATTTCTATAACCCAAGATTCATAGTTAACCTCAATAGTGTCATTTCAACAGGAAATCAATCAATTAAGGATACAATCAAATATCATCCTTAAGTGTGTATATCAATAGCACATGCTATTTATCAATTTCGTGAATTCGTATCATCATTTCTCAAACATAGATATTCAATTTCAATAAACAATTCCTCATGCATAACTCATAATTTCGTACCTCTGTCGTGATAAAAGCATCAATCCAATTGAGGTATCATTCTGTCTCTGCAGGACGAACATTTAATTCTTACACATTACCTGTTTCTGCAATTAATCAAACGAGCACCTACTTCTTTGTTAGTATTCAGGACCAACAGCTGCAAATTTGTCTATCCGGATGATAACACATGACCTCAGGCGTGACCACTAAAGTCGCACCGTTGAGGCAGCTGCGATTTGCCAGCGAGTATCGATTGGGCAATAACTTGTAATCAACATCGAGGAGGGAAACATGGGACGCTGTTGATCCTGGCTCATCCCATAGCGAGTCTACTTTTGCCTTAGATTGGTGCTTCAGCTGCTGTTTCGATTAGAGCTAAAATAACGCAGCAACTTGACACGCCATATACCAAAACTACATCACCGAAGTAACCTTTGTGTCAACTCGCCTGGGATTCTTTAATTGGGGCAGTTACAACGATCAGCGATTCAGCAGTCAGAACCCGATTAGGATTCGCTGATTCAGCGAACACGGCTCACAAAATAGGGTCCGATTGGGATTCACCGTGGATTAAATCACATTCACGCTCGAGGGAGAAAGACGAATTACAGTTTTTGATTTCAAATGGCAGCAATATGCCACCGCGGGACTACCCTTCTGGGTTTTTGTTAATCTGACCATTACATGAATCCTGTACCATCAGGGAGGCGCTTAATGCCCAATACTCGATGCTCAACGACATTTAGCAGATAGGAATGGCAGCGTTGAGGCGACGATGCCTTTGCAACCACTCTATCGGTGTTCATTAGATTTCAGCGGTAGTGGGATCGCATGACCTTTAGTACCTACCACACAACGACATTAACAAAATTAGGCTACTGTTTTTAATTTCATCATTTTCTTATTCATTGCAGGATACAAAATGTTACTGCAAGTGGAATGACTCTCTCCCCCTTTCCCCAGATTTCTAGGGTTTTCTTTTATCCTCCTCACCACATGGTGATTTGGGGATTTTCTGTAACAAAAATTAGATCAAACCAATAGTAAATCTTAAATCGAGCAGGTATTCAATAGAGAAATTCTAAACTCATATTAAATTTGTTCAATATCTTCAATAACTTTACGTATCTATTAAAAGAATTAGGATCCTTAAAGATTTCATGAAAATCCTCACACCTTAGCTAGGATTTCCCACAGGCGGCACCAGTTGATGCGGGCAAAAATGTCGGTCGCATCTAACAGATGATGAGAAGCGAGAAATGGGTTTCATCTCTTCAACAACTTCACTTGAATTCCAGGAGAGCGGCTGCGCCACTCTCAAATTCCAGGAAGATGGTCTCCATGATAAACTTCATATAATATCAAGCATAACCTACACAAAACCGAGCTGGAAGGGGCTCCGGCGTCGGTCCTCCGACGCTCAAGTCAGTAACGTATGCAACAAGAATGATATGAATATATCTCAATTGAATATACATTTATCAAAATAGAGACAATAATTCTGATCTCGTTGCCCTAGAAGGAAAAATGAGGGTATTTATATACTAACTGTAATGTAATCTACTTCTGTCAGGTTTCTCCTTTAGTATGCTTTCTGGCTCTGAAGAGTTCAGAGCTGGAACATAGCATAAGCGCTCAACCATAATGAGCTCTATATGACCTGATTTAGGTTCATATTTGAGCTGACAGTAAATCCATCGCTATTTGGGATCGAATATTATATATCAATCTTTATTCTTATCACATCTCTCATCTCTGTTAGAGAATGATTTCTTAACTTAGTGCACCTCTTTGGTCAATGCAGAAGATATTCACATATTTCTTATTACGATAGAATGACTTCTCACATCTGGTCCAACTCTGGGCCAGATTTGAGAGAAGGTTTTCCTATACTGGGAGTTGTCCATATTCATTTCTCACATATGAAAGTATGTGTATATTTTGTCACATCACATGGTAAGGGCTCTATTGGATGTCTAGATCTCTCTACAACTTCTAACACTCCAATTAAGAGGTCTAGGCTAATATGCAATTCTCATTGATCATACAAACCAAATATCAAACACGCATAAAGTTCTTATAGCTCAATTCTCATTTCATTGCTAACCACATAAGCTATACAATCCAATTAAACATCCCAAGAATTCATACAAGTCATTAATAAGAGAACTAATCCAACAAGATCACTAATTCATGCATAGGATTAACAAGAGACTAAATTCACCATAATATTCATACACCATGCAACAAGGGTATTAGCCCATGGCTAATTGGAATTGGAAATCAGCAATTAAGAATCTAATCATCATGAATATTAACTAAAACATGAGAATTAAAGGAAATCTTACCATAAGTGGATGAATAGAAATACAAGCAACAAACCTCCAAATGCCAAGTCTTGATCCAAAGCTCAAAATACAAAACTGAACCACAGGAATAAAGCTCTAATCACTATGAGTATGCAGGAACAAACGGATCTAAAATCCGACGGACGGATCAAAAGTTATGGAAGAAAGAAGATTGGATCTAACTAAGAACCCACTAAATAACTACCTAATTCTCTCTCTAAACTAATCTAAGAACTTGGAATTATGATGGAATAATGACTAAGATCTGATCCTTGAGGTGTTTATAGTGCCCACAATGTTTAGTCCAAAGTGCCCTTCATTAAACGCACGAAAAGACAAAACAACCCTACAAATTTATGCAGAAACGAGCTGTGAATGATCCCGTGGAGATGCCCGAACGAATGCATTCATGCACAGCATTCGTTCAGTCATGGCTGAACGATCCAGGGACTCTTCCGCACGAACCGAAGCTGATCATCGCACGAGCCCGTTCGGTCGATCCTCGACTTCCTCGTTTCCTTCATATCTGAGTTCTAGAGCTCCGATTGACTCGATTCTTTTTCCGTTGAGACCCTCTCTTCGAACTCTTCGACATGGTATATCATTTGCCTCCATTGGATCAACTCACAATTTTGAAACTTTTATGAACTTGCTCATCTTTCGCCAGTTTTGCTTGTTTTCACTACAAAACACAATTTTCTAGCCAAAAAGGGTTTAATACACAAAGTATAGCATTTTAGGGTCAAATATGAACATATGCACATCAAAACCATATAGAAATGGATGCAAAAAGATGCAATTATGACCCTAATCACACCCCCAAACTAGATTGTTGCTCGTCCTCGAGCAACTAAGCGATAAGATAGGGGAATAATTGTATTAATGAAGCATCGAGCACAAGTCAAATGCCATGAAAGTATCACTCAATATCAAGCAAGTCTAGCATGCAATCTCATCTAATCAACCATCAACAATGAATCAACAAGCAAGATATCAAATCATTGAGTCATGATCCTCACATGATAAGTGTATAGCTCAACCCTCAACCGTATAGGCTCACTCAATCATCACATCACATACACATACTACCATAAGCTTGGCTCTTGTTTACATTCTCCACCACTTGAAAAGACAAATCATTCACACATCAATAAGGACTTTCATAAGGTTGTAGTGTTGGCTCTTTGGTAGGGAAGGATCATATGGATAAAAGTGACTAAGTATGATTAGTAAAGCATAGAAGGAATCAAAGTAGAGATCATTCACCTCTTCATGCAATTTTGCATATACTCTTCATGCTCTTTCAAAATCACACTTTCAAAGAATCAATCTTCCCTTTAAACAAGTTGTGATCATACTCAACACTAAAGTCAAACTTGACCATAAATTTGCAAAAAAGTCAACCTTTTTTATTAGGGTCATAATTGCATGTTTTTGCATCCATTTCTCTATGGTTTTGATGTGCTTATGTTCATATTTGATCCTAATTTGGTATAAATTAAGCTATTAACCATTTTGTGGCAATAAAATGTGTTTTGTAGTGAAAACGAGCAAACACAGACAAAAGACGAGCAAGTTCGTAAAAGTTCAGAAAATGTGAGTTGATCCAATGTAGGAAAATGATATACCATGTCGAAGATTTTGAAGAGAGGGTCGCAACGCAAGAAGAATCGAGTCAATCGGAGCTTTAGAACTCAAGATATGAAGAAAATAAGAAGTCGAGGATCGACCAAGCCTGGCTCGAGGGACCACAAGCCCAGACTCGTGCGACCACAAGCTAACACTCGTGCGAGGAGGCTCTAGTTTGTGTGATGAAGGCTTGCACGAGTGCTTGCACGATCCAGACTCGTCTGGTCAAAGGCTTGCACTCGTGTGATGCCCCGGACAGGCCCAATTTCGAGGGTTGTTTCGTCTTTTCGCGCGTTTAATGAAGGGCATTTTGGACCATGCATTGTGGGCACTATAAATACCTCAAGGATCAGATTTCCAAACACATTAGATCATCATTATTCCAAGTTCTTAGATTAGTTTAGAGAGAGAATTAGGTAGTTACTTAGTGGGTTTCTTAGTTAGATTCAATCTTCTTTCTTCCATAACTTTTGATCCGTTAGTCGGATTTTAGATCCATTTGTTCCTACGTTCTTCTCTCGATTCAAGCTACGTTTCTACGGTTCAGTTTTGTATTTTGCATTCCGGATTTAGAGATAGCATTTTGAAGGTTTGATGCTTGTATTTCAATTCTTTAACAATTGGTAAGATTTCTTGTATTTCATTTCATATTAGTGTTAATCATGATGTTTACATTGTTCATTGTTGATTTTCATTTCCAATTAGCTATGGGCTAATATCCTTGTTGCATGGTTGTATGAATATTATGGTGAATTTAGTTCTTGTTAATCCTATGCATGAATTAGTGACCTTGATGTGTTAGTTCTCTTATAAATGACTTGTATGAATGCTTGGGATGTTTAATTGGAATGTATGGCTTATATGTTTTAGCAATGAAATGAGAATTGAGCTATAAGAACCTTGTGCATACCAAGTGTTTGATATTTGGCTTGTATGACCAATGAGAATTGCATATTAGCCTAAGACCTCTTAATTTGAGTGTTGGAAGTTGTAGAGAGATCTAGACATCCAATAGAGCTTACCTTGTGTGGTGGAGAGATCTAGAAACTAGTTGGCTTGACTAAGACACCAAGAGACCTTTTGCATGCTAGGATGGATAGGATTCTAGAGGAACCATAGTAGGATTACTGCCATGTACACTTCACACTTGCTCACTTCTTTGAGGTGATAGTTAGGATTTACTTTGCTTTGCCATAGTAGATAGAATCCTTGATGGTTTTCTTGCTTTCCTAGCTATTAGCCTTTTGTAGACATTCAATGCTTGATTGATATCTCATCGTTTCCCTGTGTTCGATATTTAACTTGGTTAACTTGCCGCGACAACAACGACCACGTTCACTTGCGTGGAAATCATACACGATTTTGGCAAACAAGTTTTTTGCGTCATTGCCGGGGAAACGATCTCTTTGTCGAGCTAGTTGATGTTTGTTTACATTTCTTTTCTTTATCTTGTTTCTTTGTTTGTTATTGACTATTCTTGGTGAGTGTTGATACTTGCTTATTTTTGTAGGAGTGAGCTATATTGAGATGGGCGAATACTACCCTTACTCGTATTCCCCACAAGACATATACCCTCCTAATTACTATACCTATCAACCTTACGCAAATCAACCACCACCTCCACAAGAAGAGTCTTATCCTCCTACTCCCTATTCATATCAAGATTCCTACACCTCCTGTGAAGATCCATATTCCTATCCCTCTTATGAAGAGCCATATTCCTATACTCCACCCATTCCTATGCCTTGCCATCAAGAAGAAAATCCTCCTATCCATTTAGATGAGACTCTAGCTCAAATTCTCAATAAATTGGAAGAAATGAGAATGGAAGGTAAAAGGTGCTTTGAGAGGACAAACAAGAAATTTGATGAAATGTTCATGTCTCGAAGTCATCAAATCAAGAGTTTGGAGTTCCAAATAGAGCAGTTGAGAATTCAAGCCAATGAGATACGTGAGGAGGAAGATGGGAGTAATGATGAAGATGAAGGGGAAGTGGAAAGCATGGGGGAAGAAGGGAATGTGGAAGATGAACAAGATGATCATCATAAGGAGAAGAAATCTCTTTCTATTCTAGATTGTATTGGAGCTAAAATATCTATTGAACCTTCTCATGCTAACATTGACTATGAGATTCCTATTATTAATGACGATATTCCTTATAAATTTCCTCATGCTACATTGATTAGGGGTCAAGAAGAAGAGAAGGATGGACTAGAAGAAGAAGAAAGAGAAGAATGTGAAAAGGAAAAGGAAGAAGAAGAAATTGATAAAAGTGAAGAGGATGATGAAGATGAGGATGAGCATAATGAGTACAAGGATCTTTATGATCAAATTGATTTTGATATTGATGATAGCAAAGTAGAAATCCTACGTGAGGTCAAAGAAGATAAAGATGATTATGAAGAGATCGAATTTACTCATGCTCAAGATACCTCCAATTTTAAGAGCTTTATGAATCCTTTTTATAATTATATTGAGTGTGATATTAATCCTCTTTATGATGATGATGAATATGAGACTTCATTTGCTTACATTGATAGGAATCAAGAACAAGAGGTAGTGAACAAGGAAGGAGAAGATTCAAGGGGAGGAAAAGAGAAAGGAAAAGAAGAGGTAGATGAATGTCCACCTATGGATATGAGCTTCATGGAGGAACAACAACAAAATGAAGTGGAAGATGAACTTCAAGGAGAAATGAGCATTTCTAAACCCTTAAACTCTTCCCCTTATGCTTACATTGATAATTTTGTTCATATTGATTTTGTCTTGCCTCTTGATATATTTGATCATAAGTTAGAATTGCGAATCCTCTTGAATCTATTTGATAGTAGGAGATGGGGGTGGATTGGTATGATGAGAAGAAATGAAGAGAAAAATCCTTGTGCTTACAAATATAAAATGATAAGGAAAGTAGGGGTATGGGTTAGAAATCCTACTTGTTTCCTTGATCATTATGCTTTGAGATTAGAGTTGGATGACAAGGATGACAATTATCCTTGGCCATTTAGCTAACATTTGTGCGTCCGGCTAGGGGACGTTAAATCCAAGCGCTAGATGGGAGGCAACCCATTCTTAAAAAAATTTTGCTTGTTTTGTTGTTTGCTTGGTAGTTTGATAATTTGTTTGCTAGTTGTTTTAATGAAGGAATTTGAAGCTTAGGGATGTGTTTTGGATTTCTTGAACATTGATATGAGGTAGTGTCTTCTCTTACCTTGATTGGTGCATGTGACCTATCCTAGTTTGGGGGTATTACCTCTAGTTATATATGGTGATTTCTTGGTTTAATTGAGCTTATATAAACATTGTTTGTTCATTGATTCATAGCAAATCCTATTTTCATCACTCTTTGCCAAACTTTTAGGATCCTTGATCCGAAAAAGTTTGGGGGGGGTGTTCGTTCTTCAAATTTTGATTTGCAATGATAGTTGATGTGATTTGTGAGCTCTAGAAAGGTGTGATGAGGAGATTTCTCTTCCTACTGGGCCAAGAAGGACATTTTCATGTAAGTGGCAATTCACTCTCTTACTCTTAATCTCAACTAAAGGTATGTCTTTACACTTCTCTCCCTATTTGCTTTCATTTCCTAGGTTTAGTTTGCTTGATTTTTAGATTGCTATTTTGAGCTTAAGTGTTGATTCTTGTATGTTTTGAGCCTTATTGTGCATTGCATGATTCTTGCCTCCACTCCTTTGCCAAACTTTTTAGACCCTTGGTCCAAAAAAGTTTGGGGGGGTGTGATCGTTTTGCCATTCTCTTCGCAATGCTATTCTTATATTGATTCTTAGTGTTCCTATGATGTTTTGGACCTTATGCTTATATGATGCTTTGTTTTTGCTTATTATTTTTGACATATTGTTGCTAGCTTTGAGTAGTGTGGTATGAGATATGCTTATGGTTGTGTGGATGATGTAGATTGTGCATAGTTAAGTGTAGTGTGTATATTACTTAATTCATTTTTGTCTATAGTGTAGTTGATTCTTTGATGCTTGATACATAATTGATGTGTACATGTTTAATATGATATGAGTCATAATCACCTTGACCCGTGAGGTTTGAGCCTATTTTTCCCGTTTCAATCTTGAACTGATGACATATTTTTTTTATGTGAGATCCACATGGTGCATTTCCACTCTAGAACTTGATTTGAGTCTTGTTTGAGATCACATTTTGTAATGAGTTGTCAAAAATGACTTGAGGCCATCTTTGATTTTATATGAGTCACTTAGCCAAATTATCCATGCCATGACATTGATTCCATAGTTAGCCATTTTGTGCCTTTGGCCTTTTCTTTGGCAACCTATGATTGTAGCTTGATTATTCTTCATTTTGAGCCTTATTTTCCCTATTACTAGTGGAGCTTATATGAGGATAAGAGGGTTACATGTACTTTGAAAGCAAGCTTGGTGGATAAGATGGTGAAGAAAAGTGAAAGAAACAAAAGATGAAGATGTGAAAAAAAAATGTGGAAGTTGTGTTGAGTGAAAAGATGTGAAGAAGAGCTTATGTTCCTAATGTGTTGGTGATGTGATAAAAAATTGCAAAAGAAAGGAAGTGGAAATTTTTTTGAAATGAAGAAATGTGAAGAAAAGTGTTAAGTGGTTGAAATGGTGTTGCAACTTGATCACTTGCAACCTATCTTTGGAAGAGTAGAGTCTTGACCTCTTGCTCCACTAGTATAATAGTCACTTCTATCCAAAAATATCCCACCCATATCAAAGAGCCAACACTACAACCAAATAAAAAGTCCTCTTTGATTTGATGATGAATTACTTGTCAAGTGGTGGAAATTTTGAGACTTTTATCAAGCTTATGGTAGTGGATGTACTATGTGTGATGTTGAGTGAACCTCATACACTTGAGAGCTTGAGTGATACACTATCTAGTGAGGATTTTGACTCATTGATTTGATCTTGTGTGCATTGATGTTATGTAAATGGTTGATGAGATGATACTACATTGATAGATTGCATGATATTAGGTGATGTATATATGGCATTTGACTTGTGCTTGATGCTTCATTGATACAATTATTCCCCTACCTTATCGCTTCGTTGCTCGAGGACGAGCAACAATCTAGTTTGGGGGTGTGATTTCGGTCATAATTGCATGTTTTTGCATCCATTTCTCTATGGTTTTGATGTGCTTATGTTCATATTTGACCCTAATTTGGTATAAATTGTGCTATTAACCATTTTGTCGCAAGAATATGTGTTTTGTAGTGAAAACGAGCAAAAACCGGTAAAAGACGAGCAAGTTCGTAAAATTTCAGAAAATTTGAGTTGATCCAATGGAGGCAAATGATATACCATGTCGAAGAGTTCGAAGAGAGGGTCGCAACGCAAGAAGAATCGAGTCAATCGAAGCTCTAGAACTCAAGATATGAAGAAAACAAGAAGTCGAGGATCGACCAAGCCTGGCTCGAGCGACCACAAGCCCAGACTCGTGCGACCACAAGCTAACACTCGTGCGAGGAGGCTCTGGTTCGTGTGATGAAGGCTTGCACGAGTGCTTGCACGATCCAGACTCGTGTGGTCATAGGGTTGCACTCATGTGATGCCCCGGACAGGCCCAATTTCGAGGGTTATTTTGTCTTTTCACGCGTTTAATGAAGGGCATTTTGGACCATGCATTGTGGGCACTATAAATACATCAAGGATCAGATTTCCAAACACATTAGATCATCATTATTCCAAGTTCTTAGATTAGTTTAGAGAGAGAATTAGGTAGTTACTTAGTGGGTTTCTTAGTTAGATTCAATCTTCTTTCTTCCATAACTTTTGATCCGTTAGTCGGATTTTAGATCCATTTGTTCCTACGTTCTTCTCTCGATTCAAGCTACGTTTCTACGATTCAGTTTTGTATTTTGCATTCCGGATTTAGAGATAGCATTTTGAAGGTTTGATGCTTGTATTTCAATTCTCCAACAATTGGTAAGATTTCTTGTATTTCATTTCACATTAGTGTTAATCATGATGGTTACATTGTTCATTGTTGATTTTCATTTCCAATTAGCCATGGGCTAATATCCTTGTTGCATGGTTGTATGAATATTATGGTGACTTTAGTTCTTATTAATCCTATGCATGAATTAGTGACCTTGATGTGTTAGTTCTCTTATTAATAACTTGTATGAATGCTTGGGATGTTTAATTGGAATGTATGGCTTATATGTTTTAGCAATGAAATGAGAATTGAGCTATAAGAACCTTATGCATACCAAGTGTTTGATATTTGGCTTGTATGACCAATGAGAATTGCATATTAGCCTAAGACCTCTTAATTTGAGTGTTGGAAGTTGTAGAGAGATCTAGACATCCAATAGAGCTTACCTTGTGTGGTAGAGAGATCTAGACACTAGTTGGCTTGACTAAGACACCAAGAGACCTTTTGCATGCTAGGATGGATAGGATTCTAGAGGAACCATAGTAGGATTACTTCCATGTACACTTCACACTTGCTCACTTCTTTGAGGTGATAGATAGGATTTACTTTGCTTTGCCATAGTAGATAGAATTCTTGATGGTTTTCTTGCTTTCCTAGCTATTAGCCTTTTGTAGACATTCAATGCTTGCTTGATATCGCATCGTTTCCCTGTGTTCGATATTTAACTTGGTCAACTTGCCACGACAACAACGACCACGTTCACTTGGGTGGAAATCATACACGATTTTGGCAAAATCTTTTTCAATTCCTTGCAAGCACTTGCCTTTGAACATTCTTTTCACTTCAATCCATGCATACTTGAATTTCTTTCACTTAGGCCACCATATTCTTCATCAAATCACCAATCTTCCTTCCTTCTTTTTACTCTACTAATCATAGGGACAAGAGAGTTTCAAAAAGGAAGGAAAATGGCTTAAAGTGTGGTTAGCCAAAGGAAAGGTCTAAAAGCACAAAATGGTGAACAAAGGATCATATATCAATGGTAAGCTCATAGGGCACAGTGGCTCAAAATAGATCAAAGAAATGCCTCAAATCAGATCATGTGAAATCCTTCACTATTGTAGCCTCAAATAAGACTAAAGCCAAGTTCTAGAGTATAATTCACATGTGTGGAACTCACATCAAAGAATATCATCCGTTCAAGATTGAAACGGGCATCAAAAGCTCAAAACTCACGGGTAGTAGGTGATCAAGACTCATCTCATATAAAAAATGCTCAAATCATCAAAGTATCAAGCATCATAAAATCCATAGCAAACTAGACAAGATATGAATCAAGAGATAAGTCCACTACATCAAACCTATACTATCAACGACATCCACACAATCATAAACATATCTGATGCCACACTACTCTAAACTAGCAACAATAAGGCAATCATAACAAGCAAAATAAGGCATCAACATAAGCATATGGTCCAAAACACCAAGAAAGCACTAAAAATCATCTTAAACATAGCATTGCAATGAGATTTTCGAAACAAACACACCCCCCAAACTTTTTTGGACCAATAGTCTAAAAAGTTTGGAAAAGAGTGGAGAAAATATCATGCAATGCTAAAAACAAAGCAAAAAATACAACAAGAATCAACACTTAAGCTCAAAGTAGCAATCTACAATCGAACAAACTAACATGAGGAAAAGGAAGCAAGTATCAAGCATAAGTAAGAAAGGAGTATATAAAACATACATATGGAAGGAAGTGAAGAGTAGAAATGTAGAGCTTGAATTCCATGAATTTTCCTCTCCTCTTCTCGTGTGTTTTGGAAGAGTGTGTGTGCAAGAATTTGGTGTAAAATGTGTGTGTTTGTGTGTGGAATATAGTGTATAATGGTGTAAAAATAAAGTGTGGTCAAAACAAGAAAAATGATCAAAATATCTTACCTTGGGTGCTGCGCTCGGTCACGTGACCACTGGCGCTCGGACAGCTTGAGGCGGCCGCTCGGAAGGCTCCTGGTGGAGCTGGATTTTTTTCCCTGGGCCTAGCGAATAGCTCGGACACACTAAGGCCAGCGCTCGGACACCTTGGGCCAGCAGCTCGATCAGAGCCTTTTTTCAACATTTCCGAATTTAATTTTTCTACACCACTTCAAACAATTTTTAACCACCACAAACATCATCAATCAATATCAAATAGCCCATATGAAGAATGATCACACCCCCCAAAATATTTTCGGATTGTAAATCCTAAAAGTTTGGAAAAGAATGATGAATATGGCATAAGCTAAGCAATTAAAGCACACATCCAAATATAATCATGCACAACACTATCCAAAACCAATCCTACCATCTCAATATAAACTCCCCCAAACTACCAATTAAGCACAAGTAAAAATCAAGAGTGAAAATAGCACAACTTACTTCCTAATCCTAAATCAAATCAAACACACAAATAAAACTTTCTAAACTACAAATTTAAACAAGTACACAAGAATTTTTTTTAATGGGTTGCCTCCCATCTAGCGCTTGGATTTAACATCCCCTAGCCGGACGACACCAATGTTAGCTAAATGGCCAACGATAATTGGCATTCCTTCCATTATACAACAATCTCATAGCTTCAAAATCAAGGAAACAAGTAGGATTTCTACCCCACACACCTACTTTCCTTTTCATTTTATACTTGTAAGCACGAGAAAATTCCTCTTTATTTTTTCTCAAAATCCCAATCCACCCCCATTTCCTACTATCAAATATATTCAAGAGGATTCTGAATTCAATCTTATGATCAAGCACTTCAAGAGGTAACACAAATTCACAATGAACAACATGATCAAATATAGCACAAGTAGAAGAGTTTAAGGGTTTAGAAATGCTCATTTCTCCTTGAAGCTCATCTTCCACTTCATTTTGTTGTTCTTCCTCCATAAAGCTCATGTCCATAGGTGGACATTCATCTACCTCTTCTTGATTATTCTCTTTTTCTCCTCTAGAATCATCTCTTTCCTTCTCCTCCATTTCTTGTTCTTTCACTTGATTCCTATCAAATCTTGCAAAAGAAGTAGAATCATAAATTTCAATATTAAGAGATTTAGTATGAATAGTGAAAGAAAAAGGGGTATAAGATCCTTTATCATTGTAGTTCAAGATTATCTTGAAATCTTCCTCATTCAAATCTTGATTCTCTTCAAGAAATCTATCAATTAGATCATATATGTCTTCTTTTTTATCATATTTCTCTTTCTCTTCTTTTTCTACTTCTTCTTCCTTAGACATGTGGGGAGGAGGAGGATATGAATATGGATATAGGTAGGAAGAGGAATAAGGATAGGGATAATGGTATGGGTGGTGGTAGAATTATTGTGGCGGTAGTTGATATGGGTAAGGTTGATATATATATGAATTAGGAGGATATGTATTTTATGGAGAATACAAGTAATGGTTGTATTCGCCCATCTTCAAGTAAATTCACTCCTACAAAAACAAGCAAGTATCAACACTCACCAAGAAAAATCAAGATCAAATAAAGAAAAATAATCAAAGAAAAGAAAATGTAAACAAACAACACCAACTTAACACAAAATCATTTCCCTGGTAACGGTGCCAAAAACTTGTTTGCCAAAATCGTGTATGATTTCCATGAAAGTGTACGTGGTCGTTGTTGTCGTGGCAAGTTAACCAAGTTAAATATCGAACGCAGGGAAACGATGCGATATCAAGCAAGTATTGAATGTCTACAAAGGTGGATAGCTAGGAAAGCAAGAAAAGATCATGATTTCTATCTACTTCGACAAAATAAAGTAAATCTAGCTATCACCTCAAGTAGGTGAGCAAAAGTGGTGTGTGTGCATGGGAGTAATCCTACTATAGTTCTTCTAGTGTCCTATCCATCCTAGCATGCAAAAGGTCTCTTGGTGTATTAGTCAAGACAACTAGTGTCTAGATCTCTCTACAACACAAGGTAAAGGCTCTATTGGATGTCTAGATCTCTCTACAACTTCCAACACTCCAATTAAGAGGTCTGGGCTAATATGCAATTCTCATTGATCATGCAAGCCAAATATCAAACACTTAGTATGCATAAAGTTCTTATAGCTCAATTCTCATTTCATTGCTAACCATATAAGCCATACAATCTAATTAAACATCCCAAGCATTCATACAAGTCATTGATAAGAGAACTAATCCAACAAGATCACTAATTCATGCATAGGATTAACAAGAGACTAAATTCACCATAGTATTCATACAACCATGCAACAAGGGTATTAGCCCATGGCTAATTGGAATTGGAAATCAGCAATTAAGAATCTAATCATCATGAATATTAACTAAAACATGAGAATTAAAGGAAATCTTACCATAAGTGGATGAATAGAAATACAAGCAACAAACCTCCAAATGCCAAGTCTTGATCCAAAGCTCAAAATACAAAAATGAACCGCAGGAATAAAGCTCTAATCACTACGAGTATGCAGGAACAAACGGATCTAAAATTTGACGGACGGATCAAAAGTTACGGAAGAAAAAAGATTGAATCTAACTAAGAACCCACTAAGTAACTACCTAATTCTCTCCCTAAACTAATCTAAGAACTTGGAATTATGATGGAATAATGACTAAGATCTGATCCTTGAGGTATTTATACTGCCCACAATGTTTAGTCCAAAGTGCCCTTCATTAAACGCACGAAAAGAGAAACAGCCCTTCAAAATTGTGCAGAAACGAGTTGTGAACGATCCCGTGGAGATGCCCGAACAAATGCATTTATGCACAACATTCTTTCAGTCATGGCTGAATGAACCTGGGACTCTTCCACACGAACCGAAGCTGATCGTCGCACGAGCCCGTTTGGTTGATCCTCGACTTCCTCGTTTCCTTCATATTTTGAGTTCTAGAGCTCCGATTGACTCGATTCGTTTTCCGTTGCGACCCTCTCTTCAAACTCTTCGACTTGGTATATCATTTTCCTCCATTGGATCAACTCACAATTTCTGAACTTTTACGAACTTGCTCATCTTTCGTCGATTTTGCTCGTTTTCACTACAAAACACAACTTTCTAGCCAAAAAGGGTTAAATACACAAAGTATAGCATTTTGGGGTCAAATATGAACATAAGCACATCAAAACCATATAAAAATGAATGTAAAAAGATGCAATTATGACCCTAATCAATAATTGAGGAATATGTGTATTTCGAATGGACTCTTCTCAGAAGTTATTTTTTAATTAAAAATTATTATCTCAATTAATTAATTGCTTAATTAATTTGTAATATTAGAGAAGTGAATTGGATTGGATTGGATTGACACAAATATTTCACATCAGATTTTGACACATATTTTGCCAAGGATTATAGTTCAAACTTACTTAGCTGTTTAAATTTAATGTGAATTTGAGTTTATTAAGTACGTTGTTTGAATTTATTTTTGTAATTTGAGTTTATTAAGAATTGTTGAATTATTGTTGTTTAAATATTATTTAAAATTTTGAATTTTAATTTAATTGTTATAAATTGTTGTTGGCAAATTAAATAAAATTTTATGACTATTTGAATAATATTTGTATTCCAAATTATCAATTAATGAGATATAGAAATCAAATTTAATGGTGATAACATTAAAAAATAAAAAATAAAAATCTAGCGTTTTGGCATGATAGTCATCTAGGGTGAAAGACGAACTTAGAAAAGGCCAGCTCTAGCTCTTGTCCAGTTGTTCTTTTGCTGATCATCCCACGTTTCATTTCTTCCAATTTGTTTTAAGCATATATTTGTCTTTCCCCCTTGAGAATTTAATTCGGATGTGGAGACTGAAGATTGGGGAAGGGGTTAAGAGTCATTACCTGTATAGCACCAACAACTATGTGGGCAGACAGACATGGGAGTTCGACCCGAATTATGGCACACCAGAGCTCCGTGAGGAGGTCGAGAATGCCCAACGACACTTCTGGGCCAACCAAGATTGGGTCAAGCCCAACAGTGATCTTCTTTGGCGAATTCAGGTCGTCTCATGATCTAGTTTTCTATCTAGTATCCTATCCATCCTAGCATGCAAAAGGACACTTGATGTCTAAATCAAGCCAAGAACTCTAACAAGTGTCGAGATCTCTCTAACAACACAAGCTAAAGACCTGTATCAAGTGCTTAGATCTCTCTACAACACCCAATACTCCATTTGAGAGGTCTTAGCTTCTAAGCAATTCTCATTGATATAAAAGCATTAATACTCTTGGCATGCACAAAATTCAATCAAGAACTTCCATGAATTAACTCAATTCTCATGCGTTGCTAACTCACATAGGCTCAAGACATCCAAATGATTACACCAAGCATTAAAATAAATCATCAAATTAGAGAATTAATCCATCAAGATCACTTAATCATGCATAGGATTAATAGAACACTAAACTACAACATAGTATTCATACACCAATGCAACAAGAAATTAGCCCATGGCTAATTGGGAATCCAAAACAACAATTAAGAAACTAAACATCATTATTAAGCACTAAAATAGGAGAATTAAATGGAAACTTACCAAATGTAGGAGAAATAAAATACAATCCACAAACCTTCAAATGCTAACTTTCTAATCTGGAACTTCAAATGTAAAAAATGAACCGTAAAAATGTAGCTAATAACAAGACTAATCTAATGCAACAAACGGATTAACGATCCAATGGTTGGATCAAAAGTAATTGTAGAAAGAAATATGAAAATTAATTAAGAACCCACTAAATAACTTCCTAATCTCTCTCTAAAACTACCTAATGAACTAAAGTAATGAAAAACTCCTTAGAAATCTGATCCTTGAGGTATTTATAGTACCCACAATGCTTAGACCAATTTGCCCTTCATTAAACGCGCAAAAAGATGAAGTTGCCCTTGATTTGGTGGAAAAATCAAACAACCACGCGACCAGCTAACTAGAGGCGTGCGATCACGCGCTTGTAGCTTTTTGATCATGCGAGCCGAATCTGTTGTAGCAGTTTGAGAATGCGCGAGTAGCCTTCTGGAGGTGCGCGGTCCACGCTCTTTGTGACGTCCTATTTTGACATTTCCGTTTTTGATCCTATGGCTCGTCCAAGCTTCCTAGGGTCTTCATTTGAGTATTTTAAACTTCCACATGTGCTCGGATCACGTCATCTCATCCCCTATAATCGTGAATTCCTCATTTTTGCTCGATTTCACCTATAAAATACACTTTCTTGCTAACAAGAGGTCAATAACATAATGTATAGCATATTAAGGTCAATTATGAACATAAACCAATTAATATCACATCAAAATGGATGCAAAATGAGATGCAATTATGACCCTAATCATCTTCCTAAGGGCACGAAAAGACTAACGTAGAATTAGAATAAAGGAAGACAGAAAAGTTAACCCAGGTCGGGAAGTTTTTTTTTCTGGCAAGATGACAACTGGTGAACCGCTCCCACGTAAAGTTGCCATGTATGCGTCCGAGATCACGGTAGACGAAGAGGCATGAGGATTTGAAATGCCCAGATTAAACTTAAGGTTTGATATTTGAGAAAGCGAGCCAAAAATATGAAAAGAAAGAAGATGACATTATTTGCTAATGGACAAAAAAGCAAGATCTAGAGCATTTCTTAATGCGCTTGTACATATTCCATATAAAGTTCCAGAGAAGAATTTTATTTGGAATACGGGGAAGTAGTTGATGTGGGAAAAATAAGTACTTGCTCTCATATATGAAAAATGAGTAAGCACAACTCTTGACAGAAAAGAACTTTCTCTCAAATCCGGCTCAGGGTTGAACCAGATGTGAGGAGACATCCTATTGTATTAAGGAATATGTGAGCATCCTGCGTATTGACTGATTAGGTGTACTAAGTTGAGAGATTATTCTCTAGCAGAGATGGGCCAGAATTGAAGATTTACATGTGATATTCGGTCCCGAAATAACAATAGATTTACTGTTGGCTCAAGTATGAGCCCAGGTCAAGTCATACTGAGCTTACAGTAGTTAAGCACATGTTCACGAATTGGTAGGTACGCTATGAATATTTACATTCCAGCTCTGAACTCTTCAGAGCCAGAGAACGTATTAAAGAAGAAATTTGAAAGAAGTAGATTACATTACGAATAGTACATTTATGAATAAGTGGACACGTGGCTGAAATCCACAGCCAGAGGAAGTTATTCTGCTCTTAACTCTAAATGAGAGGTTAGAGTTGGACATCTCACCAGAGCTGCTACTTGGCAATATTATTCTGATTTGTAGTCCTAAATGAATTAGGGCAACACTATGAGTATTACTATTTTACCCTTTGCATGTGAGATATATAAATACCCTCATTGTGCCTTCTCCAGGGCATCATCATAATCATGATTATTATCTTCTCCATTTCATAACTATATACTTTCTTGAGATATTTTTCATGGCATTCTTGTTGTATAAGTTTACTGATTTGAGCGTCAAAAAATCAACGACGGAGCCTCCTCTGGCTCGGTTTTGTGCAGGGTTATTGTTTATATCATATGGAGTTCATCACGAAGGCCATCTTCCTTGGACTCAAGACTGGCGCATGCCTTTTTTCTGAAAATCAAATGAAGTTGGTGCAAGAATGTAAATCGTTCCTTGCTTCAAATCATATGTTAGATGTGACCCACCTTTTGCTTTCTTCAATATATATAACTTTTTTAATCAAATATATTTATATATACTGTTGGTCCCAAAGGCAGGTTTTGGTGTAAGAAACACTAGATCAAGTCTTGAAGGGGGGTTGAATAGACTTGATAGATTTCAAAAACTTTTTCGTTTTAGGCTTATTAAAAATCAGCAGACCACCTTAAAGAGGTTGTCTGATTTTAAACAGTGCGCTGTGAACTTAGAGTGCAGAAACGATTTAGTTGAAAACCTTTTTTAGGAGTAATTTGTGCACAAGTAAGAACAGGAAAATAAAGAACACAGGGCACAAGGATATATAGTGGTTCGGACAAAAGGTCTTACTCCACTCTCCACAATCCAACTGGACTTGTGGGGCTCTCCACTAACTTAACTTTCTCACTTACTCACTCACTACTTTCAGAGAGTCTGCTCTCTTACAACAGTCTATGCCAAAAGCAATCGACTAATCAACATCTTCTACAAAGCTTACAATGGATAAGTATGAATAAATGATTTTGAATATGAGTGAGAATTTTGACAGAGTTTCGGCAAGCTTGATCGCGTAAATATCTATCCTTGAATTCTTCCCTGTTACTCCTTTTTATAGGTTCAAGTCAACAAGCCGTTGGGATTGACTAGATATTTGAAACCCTATAATTTAGGATTAAATCAATTTGCGAGATTGATTTATCTTGTCTTCCTTGATTCCCGAATAACTTCCAAATCCCCAATCAATCAAGTTTATCCCCTTGATTGATTGGTCTTCTATTTTAGGAATCTTCTCATTGTCGCACGTCAACCCTTGAGTGATCCCGTAGAATCTGGGTGGAGCACAAGGCTTCAGCTAATCTATCTCCTCAGCTGAAGTACCGGTCTGCTGGTAAGTGGACCTCAGCTGATGTGCTGGTCTGCTGCCTCGATCCTCATCTGATCTGGTCCTAGTCTTGTCTGCAACATGATCTTTAGCTGGTCTTAGACTCTTCTGAAATCCATCTCCAGACCGTCTGGTGTCAGCTGCTCAGGATTTCTATCTTCTGTGATCTTTTAAGTCTTCAAGGCCTTAGCTGGTCTTCTTTCCTATGAATGCTCTGGATCATCTAGGCAGCAAGGTTTGTTCCCCTCACTAAGAACCTATCTAATCCTAAACTATTCATCAGCTGACTATCATGATCAGCTGGTCCTATTACATGCTGAGTAGTTTAACATATCATCAAAACATCTAACAAGAATATCCTAACAAATTCCCCCTTTTTGATGATATCAAAACTAACTCAGCTGATCTTAAAAGATAAACAAATATGATCAAGACCAAATAGGACAGAAAAGAATATCTTTATTTAAGATCCCTTAGACAAAAATTAAAGAGTAGCTGATAACAAGAAGTTATCTGGAAATATAAATACTTCATTAACCAAAGAGAAGAGAAGTTACAAGAAGATAAGATTCCTACCCTCAGGTGACTCAGCTGGACTATTACACCAGAGATCTTCTTTTGCTGCTTGGTACCTGCATCCAGTCAAGGAATCTCTTCTCTATTGCCCTTAGAGCAGGAACAGATGAGTCAGGAAGAGTTGGAAGGAAATAAGTCACAATTTTCAACCAGATCTTCCGAATCTCTTTCCAGTTGGTCTTTCAACTGTCATTAGCTGGCATGGGAAAGTACTCTAATTCAGGCAAGTCAGGCTGAGCATGCGATTTGATCATTGTTTCTGAGATAAACTTTGAGAAATCTGAATAGTTTCCCTTCAGCCAATCTCTAAACTTTGCATTCTTCTCCCTTTCTCCACTGGTATCCTCTCCTCTAAGGATATAGAAGTGAATAAAGGTTATTGCCTTGATTGTCCTCCAGAGGGCAATCTGCTCAACTGACATATCCTTGCAAAACATTTCAATGGGAGCATCAACAAGAGGATCATTGGGATCGGGTACAAACCTACCACCCTTCTGTCTTCTGGTCTGAGGTACCACTTTTCCATCTTTCTTCATCCTCCTCTGATAGCGTCTCTACAGTTGATCATTCATTTCGAGCTAGTGTCTTTTGTTCCTTTCCTCAGGGGTCTCCTTCTCTGCCAGTTGCAGCTCCTTGGCAAGTTTTGCATCAAGTTCAGCATGCATAATCCGTTTATGCTTCTCTCTTGCCTCTTCTTTCTTGCCTTTGCATGGCCTCAGCCAATCTTTGATCTTTCATCTCTTGTGCCAGCTGCAGTGCCAGATTCCGGTCCTTAACATATTCTTCAACATTCTGGACCCTCGCTGATAGAACTCCAGTGTTATTCTCAATCAGGACTTTTAATGCAGCAACCTCAGCTTTTAGAGCAGCACCCTCAGCCTGTAAAGTAGCAATATCAGTTGAGTTCTTCTCTTCTGATAGTGTCTCTCCAGTTGATCATTCATTTAGCGCTCGTTTCTTTTTGTTCCTTTCCTCAGGGGTCTCCTTCTCTGCCAGTTGCAGCTCCTTGGAAAGTTTTGCATCAAGTTCAGCATGCATAATGCGTTTCTGCTTCTCTCTTGCCTCTTCTGCTTCTTCTTTCCTTTGCATGGCCTCAGCCAATCTTTGATCTTTCATCTCCTGTGCCCGCTGCAGTGCCAGATAATGGTCCTTAACATATTCTTCAACATTCTGGACCCTCGCTGATAGAACTCCAGTGTTATTCTCAATCAGGGCTTTTAATGCAGCAACCTCAGCTTTTAGAGCAGCACCCTCAGCCTGTAAAGTAGCAATATCAGCTGAGTTCTTCTCTTCCCCCTTTTTGATATCATCAAAAGCAGATGAAGAGGGCAGTGACGAGGGAATCTTCTGCAAAGCAGACATGACGTCCTCTTGACTTTTCTTGCGCTCTGCTATCTCTCTCTCCAAAGATACACTGAGCTGGCCAATCTTTGCAGTTTCAACAGAGAATGCAGAAGTAGCTTCATCCTGAAAGCCTTGGGCAACAATTTCAAACCTCTTTCTAGTAACATAGAGTTCTTGTTTAGTGGCATATAGACTATCCTCGAGGTTTTGTTGCAGCTGGTTCATGTGGTCCAACAAGACTTGGTGAACATGCTTTTCAACCAGAGATGGAGCAAGAGTCTGTGCTGCCTTGAGTGTGGCCTTGACTTCCCTGATATGATCATCAAAATAAGTACGCATCATGTTCAGCATATCAGGAGTCGCCTGATCTTCATCATGAACTTCAAAGTTCTCTGCTGGAGGAATGAAGCTTGGTGTTCATCAGTTGGCTCATCTAAAAGCAATGTAGATTTAACAGCAGGGGATCTTTTCTTTAGTATGCTCAGAGGAGCAGTGTCTAGATCATCATCTTCTTCTTCAAAAGAGAGCTTTCTCTGAACTGGAGTGTTGTCTCTCTTGGACTTCTTCTTCTTCTGAACCCTATCAGCAGGCTCCTTAGCCTTTCTCTTCTGCTTATTCTGAGCACCAGCAGAAGGACCTGGAGCAGCTACTGATGGAGCAGTCTCAGAATCAGAATCTGGAGCTCCCAAAGCCTTAACATTATTTCCCTTGATGAACTTGGAGTGGTTGTAATCAACAACCCAATCATCATCCCACTCATGCTCCGGCATCAGATGACACAAGATGATTGTAATCTTGGTAGCCATATAGCATTTTGACTTGAGCCCATAGATCCGCTCGTTGTCCACCGTCTGCCTTGTGAATCGCTTTGATTCTTGCTCCAAACGAAACCACAGCAGACTCACCCAGACTGCTTGAACCCCATCCAGAATGGTGCGAGCAACACTTAGTCAGAGTTTCGTCAAGGCATCCAGACTCCCCTGTTCTGCCAATATCACTTTGGTAACAACATCCATCAAGAATATGTATCTCCTTTTGAGCATATTTTTCTTCAAACCCAAAGATCTGTTCCGTTGACTCATCCTCGCCATCATTTGGAACGTCGCAAGATATTCAGATTCCTTGTAGGTGTGAGGTAGAACACCAGTAGAGGGCAATTCAAAGATATCTGCAGCAGTCTTCTTGGTCAAGGTCAAGGTCGTCTCATCCACCCTTGACCGGATAGCATTATCACTGAACTTCACCTTGATCAGGAAATGCATGGCGAACAAATTGAGGGTCTTATTATCCGGTGGTGCCATGGAAATGAAAGTCCGTAGATTAAGTTTTTGAAGCAAATCCAAAATTTCTCTAATTTCTGGAATCCGCATCGCCTCGTAGTCCACACATATTTCGGTGTACATATCCTCTAGCAGAACATTCCATGCCTAGTATCCATAACTTTAACACAAAGATTAGCAACACAAAGAGTTTGAAGAAAGGTAGGGTAGATAGGATTTGCAGAGAGGAGAAGATCTTTGAAAGGAGGTTAAAAGATTTATATATACGAATCGATTTAGAAGATGAGCAGTTTTAAAAGAAACCGTCAAAAATTGATCGTTAGATCGACATGTTGCATCACATAAATCAAGGGTCTAGATTAACAGACCTTTGAGATTTTTAGGGGTGATGCGTAGGTGTCGGGTTTTGAAAAGAGTTTGGCCGCCCAAAATTCCGCCTTTTTGAAAAAGGTAATGATTAAAAAACTTTTTAATGGAAAAATTGGGCAGTGAAAAGGTAAAACTCTGACACCAAGATAAATCCCAGATTTTTCTAAGAAATTGAAATCACTTGATTGCTAATTTTTCTAAAATTAATTTTAGAAATTTGGGATTTATCCTATTTTTGGAAAAAAAAGATTTTATTTTCCAGAAAATAATTTAAAAAACAGAGAAAAGGAAAACTTATCGGAGGGCTGACGTGACAAGATCAACTGATAAGCTCATAAGTAAAATCTCTTCTGCTCATCTGGGATTTAGTATCAGCAGACAAGGATCAGATGAGGGGAAATGACCTTATCTGGTTCTATTGACTTATACGTGTATCAAGTTAAGAATAACAAGATAGGAAAAAGGACAAGAAAACATAAGAAGACATACCAGACCAGCTGACATGGAGATCAGCTGATTTCTACAGTAGAGTTTCCCCTCAGCTGAACAACATGAATACTTTTTCTGCCTTCTCTAGAGAACTGTCTCTCCATCTACCATCCCTAACTCAGCTACTAATTCTCTGAACCTGATCTCGACTAAAGGTTTGGTAAGAACATCTGCTCTCTACTTTTCAGTGTGAATCTTCTCCATCCTGATATCACCCTTCTCAGCATGGTCTCTTAGGAAATGGTGTCTTATGTCCACATGCTTACATCTGGTGTGAAGAACTGGATTCTGAGTAATGACAATTGCACTTGTGCTATCACAGAAGATTGGGATCTCTTCTGTAATCACATGGTAGTCCCTCAGCTGTTGTTTGATCCAGAGTAGCTAAGAGCAGCAGCTACCAGCAGCCATATACTCTGCCTCTGTTGTGGAAGTAGCTACTGATGTCTGCTTCTTGGAGAACCAAGAAATCAGCTTGCTTCCCAGAAACCGACATGTGCCAGAAGTTGACTTCCTATCAATCTTGCACCCTCCATAGTCAGAGTCAAAGTATCCACTTAGCTGAAAGTTGTCATCAGCTAGATACCAGAGGCCCAGATTGGAAGTACCCTTCAAATACTTTACAATCTTCTTTGCTGCTTCCAGATGAGACTTTTTAGGGTTCGCCTGAAATCTTGCACACACTCCTACTGCAAAGCTGATATCAGGTCTGCTGGCAGTAAGATACAGCAAAGAACATATAAGCCCTCTATAGTGTGCCTAATCTACCTTCTCGCCAACTTCATCTGGATCCATGCTGAAGTTTGCCATCATTGGAATCTTAGCTTCTCTGCTGCTACTGACTCCAAACTTTTCTATCAAGTTCTTGGCATAGCTTGGCAGATAAAAGTTCCACTGGACATCTGCTTCACATGTAGCCAAGGAAGTAGTTCATCTCCCCCATCATGGACATTTCAAATTTGCTTGTCATCAGCTTACTGAACTGATCACACATCTGCTTGTTGGGGGAGTCAAAAATGATATCATCCACATAGATCTGCACCAAAAGGATATCATCTCCATCTTCTTTTCTGAACAAGTTCTTGTCTATCTTCCCTTTGCTGAATCCGCTGTCCAGCAAGAACTGAGAGAGAGTGTCATACCATGCTCTAGGTGCCTGCTTTAGTCCATATAAAGCCTTCTGCAGCCTGTAGACCTTGTTCCTAACTTCATATCCTGGTGGATGTTCCACATATACCTCTTCTGCCAGGATTTCATTCAGAAATGTTGATTTGACATCCATCTGATATACCTTGAACCCCTTGAAAACAGCATAGGCCACAAACAATCTGATGGCTTCTAGTCTAGCCACAGGAGCAAATGTCTCATCATAGTCAATACCCTCTGACTGTGAATACCCCTGGGCTACTAGCCTTGCCTTGTTTCTCACCACAACATCATTTTCATCCTTCTTATTCTTGAAGACCCACTTGGTTCCTATGACCTTTTGATGTCTGGGTCTCTCTACTAGAGTCCAGTCCTCTTGTCTTGCAAACTGGTTTAGCTCCTCTTGCATGGCTACAATCCAGTTTGGATCCTCAAGAGCTTCAAGAATGTTCTTGGGTTCAATCAGAGACACATAACAGCTGAACTGAGCACCCAAGTTAAGCTTCCTTCTAGTTTGAACACCTATACTTGGATCTCCTAGGATCTACTCAGCAGGGAAGTCAAACAAGTTCTTTTTACTCCTCTGAGGTGCCATGGTCTGCTCTTCTTCAGTTTTTTCTGACATTCCCCCTTGGTCAGTGTCAGGAGTCATTGTGTCATCATCTGGTGCTGATGAGGGCTTATCAGCTGACTTGGGCTTATCATCTGAATCTGAGTCTGATTCAATTCTAGGTACCACTACCTTGATTAGATCTAGCTTGTCTTTCAGATTCATCTGATCCATCTCATCTGCTAGCTTCTCTTTGTTGTACTCATGAATAGATTCATCAAATACAACATGGGGTGTCTCCTCCACACAAAGAGAGACCTTATTAAAGACTCTATCGGCTTTGCTACTACCAGAATATCCTAAGAATATTCCTTCAGCAACCTTAGCATCAAAAGTCTTTAACTTGGTCTTTCCATTGTCATAGATGAAACACCTACACCCAAAAATATGGACAAAGGAAAGGTTAGAAGATTTACCTTTGTACATCTCATAGGGGGTCTTGCCATGCCTCTTGACTGGCAAGCAACTCTTTTGGATGTAGCAAGCAGTGTTGACAGCTTCTGCCCAAAATCTCTGAGGAGTCTGATATTCAGCTAACAAGGTTCCAGCTGCCTCCTTAAGAGTTCTATTTCTTCTCTCAACTAATCCATTCTGCTGAGGTGTTCTGGAAGCTGATGTCTCATGCTGAATACCATTATCCCTGCAATAGTCAGAAATAACAGAGTTAAGAAACTCTGTACCTTTGTCACTTCTGATTCTGACTATGCTGAGGTCCTGCTCCTTCTGGATCCTCTTGAACAGCTCCAGCATCTTGACCATAGTCTCATTCTTCTTGAACAAGAACACTACCCAAGTATATCTTGTATAATCATCAACAACCACCAGTGTATACTTCCTTCCACTGAAGCTAAGAGGTGAGACTGGTCCAAACAAATCCATGTGTAGTAGTTGGAGTGCCTTTATAGTTGAGGTACTCTGCACATCCTTGAATGAGGCCTTTGTCTGCTTCCCTTTCTGGCAGGCATCACACTTCTGCTCAGATTCAAACACCTCATTTGGTAGTCCTCTGATTAGACCCTTCCTTGCTACCTTGTTGAGAGTCTTGAAGTTCAGATGACCCAACCTTTTATGCCAGAGCCAGCTGATCTCAAATGAGCTTTTAGCAACCAAGCACGAGTCAGCTGGACAACTTGCAAAATCTGCAAGATACATATTACCTCTTATGAGGTCAGATAGTAGCACCTGCTCATTTATATCTTTAATAACAAGGCAAGAGTTTTTAGAGAATTTTACAGAGTATCCCTTGTCACAAAATTGGGATACAGACAGAAGATTATGCATCAGTCCTTCCACGTAGTAGACTTCTTCAACTCTTGTACCTTTGATCAACAGAGCGCCAACTCCTCTGGCGACTCCAAAGTTGTTGTCACCGAATACAACTCTAGGCCCATCAAGCGTTATAAAGTTCTGGAGGAAATGCTTCTCAAAAGTCATATGCTTTGAACATTCGCTATCAATGTACCAGACATGATTCTTAGCTTCTCCTCTCTCTATTGGGCTAGCGCTTGCCTGAAATTAAAACTCAGGCTTTAGGTACCCTTACTTTAGGTCCTGATTGGTTAGTATCTATTTTCTGGATCCACAGGTAGAGATCATCCTTATGAGGTTTAGGAGATCTCATCCTTCCACCATACTTGTCCACAAAAATCATCTCCCTTAGAGGATCTCTCCTAGGGCGATGAGTGATAACAGAAGGCTTATAGGTAGGTTGCTCATAAGGGTAATTTCGACTTAAGCCTTTGAATGACTCATATACTTTAGCCTGTGAAGGCTTGCCTGTTTTGGTTACGTTAAATGTAACCCAGGGTTGAGGTATGTTTCGCTTGGGCTTACTCTGCTGAGATGGCCCAGGCTTATCATTCCTCTCCTGGTCCTGCTGAGGCTTCCTTGTCTTAGCATAGCTATGAGTTGGATGCCTCTTCTGGTATTGAGGCTTCTGAGCTTTGGACTTATTTTGGTTATCAGCAGGCTTCTGAGCTTTAGTACTCTTCTGCTCTACTGAAACCTTTTGATCACCAGCAGGCTTCTGAGCTTTAGTACTCTTCTGCTCAACTGAAACCTTTTGATCACCAGCAGGCTTCTGAGCTTTAGTGCTCTTCTGCCCAGCAGGGACCTTTTCTGTCCCTCTGCTCTTTTGCCCTTCTGATACAGATTCAGGCTCAGCTGGCCTTTTACCCTTCCGAGGATCCCGGATTAGCCCACTGTCACCTTTCTTCTTCTTTTGTGGTTTGGGTTTGGGATATCCAAGACTCTTTTATCACTCACAGTTTGTGAGGATTCAGCTATTTTAGACACGACAATTTTTGCCTTAGTCAGCTGATCCACTTTCAGCTGAAGCTGCTGTGAATTTTTTTATTATCAGTTCGTTCTGTTTGAAGAGTTCATCGAACTTAGCTGTTAACTGTTTATGTTCATCACTCAACACAGTGTTCTCAGAGAGTAGCTTTTCTATCAGCTTCTCCTGTTCTTCACACTTTGCTATTAAGTCAGCTGACTTGCTAGCATGTGAATCATAGGATACCACTGGTAGTCTAGTACTCTCCAATTCTTGTCTTAAAACTTCAGCTTTCAGCATAGAGTTCTCCTCCTCTAACTTTGAACAAACTTTTAGAGAGGATTGGAGATCAGACAACAACTTTTGTACATCTGACTCCATAGAATAGGTAGAGGAGCAAGATGATAGGGGGTTGAAGAAACTACCTCTTCTACCTTAGCCATAATGCGGATGTCTTCCTCTGATTCAAAATCAGATGAGGATGAGGATGAGCTAATGTCTTCTTTCTCCTCCACTGCCAGCAGAGCTCTCTTATCAGCAAATCTGCTATCTCTTTTGATCCTCTTTTCCTCTCTCTCCCTTGGTGTAAGCTGAGGACAATCATAGCAAAGATGCCCTGGCTTGTTACAAGAATAGCAAACACCATCTCCTTCTCTCTTGGGACTTGGTTCCCTCCTTCTCTCTGGAGACTTGTACCTGGTCTCCTTCTCATCCAATGGTCTTCTGGACTTAGATGATTTCTGGTACCCCCTGGAAGAGTCACCCTTGTTCTTCTTCCAATGAGATCTATACTTTTGGAACTTATTTGACATTTTGTCAAACTTCTTGGTCAGCAGAGCAAGCTGTTCTTTTAACCTCATGTCCTCTGGAGTAGAGGACTTCTCTTGACTATCAGCTATAGCTGAGAATGCAACATTCTTTGCAGCTGATGATGATGATGATGATGGAGTCTCATCTTTCAGATCTTCTTCTTGTATGTCAAATTCATTTGCTTTCAGATGAGACAACAGGGTGTGATGACTAATCTCAGATAAGTTCTTAGTCTCCTTGATCACAGTCACTTTCACCCTCCATCTGGGGGTGAAAGATCTTAAGATTTTATTGTTGATCTCTCTCTCAGAATATTCATTTCCCAAAGAGCTTGCCTTATTCAGAATGTTGGTCAATCTCATGTCTAGCTGATCTATTGATTCATCAGCCTTCATCTTGAAAGTGTCAAATGTGTGGAGGACAACTTGAAGTTTGTTCTCCTCTATCTGATCAGTACCTTCACAAATTAGTGACATTTTTTCATACATTTCCTTTGCAGTCCTGCAAGTCTTGATTCTCTCTATGTATTCTTTAGATAGAGTTTCAATAATTTCTGTTCTGGCCACTTGATCTAAGTTGAAGAGCTTTCTTTCAGCATCATTTGGCTCACTCTTCTTCTTCTCTGGCTTCCTTCTTTCGCTGATCTCTGCTTCTGGAGTCTTGCCATCACTCACTGTATCCCAGTAAAATTTTATTGGCCCTTCCTCCAGAACATCCAGCATTCTATCATGAATGGCTCCAAGGTGATTCTCCATTCTAAATTTCCAATAGTCATAATCCTCTATGGAAAATTCTGGCAACTTTCTCGTCTTGGATCCACTCTTCTTGTATGAAGCCATATCTGCAAGTGGTTAGATAAAAAGCACACAAATATTTTTCTAAAACAGGTCTTCAGGGATCTGTCCAGGTGACCACTAAAGTCTTTCTCAGGCTGTGGTCTTTTGGACATACAGCTCTGATACCACTTGTTGGTCCCAAAGGCAGGTTTTGGTGTAAGAAACACTAAATCAAGTCTAGAAGGGCGGTTGAATAGACTTGATAGATTTCAAAAACTTTTTCATTTTAGGCTTATTAAAAATCAGCAGACCACCTTAAAGAGGTTGTCTGATTTTAAACAGTGCGCTGTGAACTTAGAGTGCGGAAACGATTTAGTTGAAAACCTTTTTTAGGAGTAATTTGTGCACAAGTAAGAACAGGAAAATAAAGAACACAGGACACAAGGATATATAGTGGTTCGGACAAAAGGTCCTACTCCACTCCCCACAATCCAACTGGACTTGTGGGGCTCTCCACTAACTTTCTCACTTACTCACTCACTCACTTTCAGAGAGTCTGCTCTCTTACAACAGTCTATGCCAAAAGCAATCGACTAATCAACAGCTTCTACAAAGCTTACAATGGATAAGTATGAATAAATGGTTTTGAATATGAGTAAGAATTTTGACAGAGTTTCGGTAAGCTTGATCGCGTAAATATCCGTTCTTGAATTCTTCACTGGTACTCCTTTTTATAGGTTCAAGTCAACTAGCCGTTGGGATTGACTAGAGATTTGAAACCCTATAATTTAGGATTAAATTAATTTGCGAGATTTATTTATCCTGTCTTCCTTGATTCCCGAATAACTTCCAAATCCCCAATCAATCAAGTTTGTCTCCTTGATTGATTGGTCTTCTATTTTGGGAATCTTCTCGTTGTCGCAAGTCAACCCTTGAGTGATCCCGTAGAATCTGGGTGGAGCACAAGACTTCAGTTGATCTGTCTCCTCAACTGATGTACCGGTCTGCTGGTACGTGGACCTCAGCTGATGTGCCGATCTGCTGGCACGTGCACCTCAACTGGTATCTTTGGACTTCGTCTGGTGCCTCGGTCCTCATCTGATCTGGTCCTAGTCTTGTCTGCAACAAGCTCTTCAGCTGATCTTAGACTCTTCTGAAGTCCATCTCCAGACCATCTGGTGTCAGCTGCTCGGGATTTCTATCTTCTGGGATCTTCTAAGTCTTCAAGGCCTTAGCTAGTCTTCTTTCCTATGAATACTCTGGATCATCTAGGCAGCAAGGTTTGTTCCCCCTTACTAAGAACCTATCTAATCCTAAACTATTCATCAGCTGACTATCATGATCAGCTGGTCCTATTACATGCTGAGTAGTTTAACATATCATCAAAACATCTAACAAGAATATCCTAACATATACAAATAGGGGGAATAATATAATGTATGAGTGGTGGGGTCGAACATCCATGATGCAGCAGCAGAAAGCATAAACATATAATCCGTTGATTTAGAGAATACCCGGATAATACGATCTTTGCGTTAACTATTATTATTCCGTTGATTCCCAAGAATGCCAGAAGAACAACAATCAAAATACGGGATAAAAGGGACTAAACCCAATTCAATTAAATTAATCAAATCCAACTCCCCTTTACAATAGGTTTGAGACGCCTATTTATAATACTAACAAAATCCTAACAAATCTAACCAAATCAATAAACGATACTAAAAATCCTGATAAATCCAATCAAATCATTAAATAGCTCAACAATAAGAAAATATAATATATACTATTATATATTTTATATCTACATCAATCCACAACGACGAAAGTGGGTCATTAAAACTAATTCTCTATCGATTTTTATTTTTTAATTTTAATATTTAAATTTTTTTTAATAATTGAAAAAAATATATAAAAAAAAATGTATATCAGTGATGTGACCACCTATGCCCATTTAGGTTCACCTAGACCCACCTAAATGTTCCTAAGTGGCGCCTAATACATAATAACGTTTAGAAGTCCCAAGTTTAAAGAAATCGAATCAATGATCGTCCAGCCCGCATGGATCTATGATATTGAAACCATTATTAAAAACACTAAAACACACTCTCAATCATTGCAGCGAATAAAAAAAAATTCATAAAAAATTGTTGTAATGAGCTATGGAGCAATAACCTCTAACTTAAAATTGTGGAGTTGATTTTCGTGTAGGGTTTAATTGGGAGATGGGATACATGGGCCAAGGTTTAGATATTTATTTATGATCACATTTATTTTAAAATTTTGTTTTGGTGAGCAACCTATTACATGTGGACGTTGTTTACTATCATAAATGTGATTGGTGTGTGCAATTTTCACAGATGTGTCGCGTCAACATCCACATAAACTTTGGATTTAGATATTTAATATTAAAAAATTTAATTAAATATACAATCTAAAATAATTATTTGTTTAAAAAAATATGCATATTGATGAATATTGAATCTTAGCTTTCGTTCTTAGTTAATTCAGAAATTTTTTAAATAATTAAAAAAAGCATCTCATTTGAAATCTAAAAAATTTTAAATTTAATAATTTTCAAATTTATTAAATTGCAAATAATTTTATTCAAATGCAATATTCATAGTTTATAATGAATGAGTATGTACTCTTTATATTAATTTGAATTATATGATTGATAATGAAAATGGTTATTTTATTATTAATTTGGTTAAGTTTGCCTAAATTCTATATAGAGAAAATGATGACAGAGTATTTCGTTCAATAACGTAACAACTAATTTGGAAGATCAGTATCATCGTCTATAGTGGCAGATTCAAAAATCCTATGCACAACGAAATTCGAAAAAAATTCTTCAAATTACGCAATTTAATTAAAATGTAAAACAAGTCCTACAAAAAGGAGTCACTCAAACATAATATATGCAATAATATATTAATTACAAATTAAACAGTTATTTACATCCCAATTTCAATCACTTTAAGAATTTATTTTTGAAAATGAAATAGTGGCATCTGAGCTAGTAAATATGTGTATAATTTTATAAATGTGCATGTACATTGATTGTTTTAATAGTGTGCAAATTTGTGTGGAACACCTAAATAAAAAAAAGTATATAAATTCTTGTAGAACAGATGGAGTATATATTTTATAGCAAAAAAATAAAAAGTCAAAATTTAAATAGTAACTAGTAGCTCTTCCAAGCACTAGTTGCCCTGTGTTGACTCTATCAATTTGCAGTCTCTTCTTAGTTCTTACTTATCAAATGATACTCACATACTTATAAAAGATGGGTAAAAAGCAAAAATACTCATGTATTTGATGATAAATACATATTTCATTAATTGCACAAAATTCCAATATTTGATAAAAGTATATGCACGAAAACTCTTCAATTAATCATTTTAATTCGATTAACAATAACAATACAAAATTGAAGTCTAAATTCATATAATTGTCATATATTTAAATCAAAATAATCATACAAACAAAGATAAAAAAAACCTAGATGCGCAGAACATGCATGAACATATCAAAGGTGCCAAAAAAATGCACGGTTGAAATTTCATGCATAATTTTACTAAATATAATGACTTTTATGCATACTTTATCAAACATGAAGGAGTTTCGTGCGAATCTTAATTTATCGAATATATATAAGAGAGTTATTAGCAATTAATAAAACTCAGGAATAAGTATCATCAAATACAGGATGTATTTAATTTTTTACCCTCTATAGAGGTTTAAAGTTGATGATGATTTGATCAACAATTAAGATTCAACAAAATGGAAGTTACTTATAACATCGATCGGATCTGATTTCCATTAATTTACATATATCATCTCAAATTAATAGAGTCCCCACCCACACCTGCACACCCTTTTAATACAATATGAACAAATCAAATGAATGAACACGTACAAATTCTTGGTTCTTTCAAATGTCAACTGTGTTGGATTATTGCTTCCAAGTCTATATTATTGTAAAATAAAATAAAATAAAGTATATATTATTATATGGACAAATATGCATTAAGTTCTTGAACAAAATCAATACAAAATATAAATTTTAAAGAGAGATGAATAACATAATAATAGAACATACACAACCAAATTTAATTATTTAGAAATTTGAGTTTTAATTTAATTATTTAATTGTTGTTGCCAAATTAAATAAAATTTCGTAATTTAATTATTTAGAAATTGTTGTTGTATACCAAATTATCAGTTAATAAGGTCACTATAGAAATCAAATGTAACAGTAATATATATATATATATATACATATATATATTAAAAAATAAAAATTTGGGGGTTTGGCCCGATAGCCCGGTAGTCATCTAGGATATATACAGACTTAGAAACTGTTGAAATTACAAATTAAGTGAGGATGAAAGTTAAATAATGTTCTGATACTATTCGAATGCCTAAGTGATACTTTGTGATGTGGAAATTATCCCTCGGAAGTGGTGATCTCATATCCGGTTTTAGTTTCTCAAGAAACGGACGTTTTCAGTCTGAACTGGAGCAATATAAGTAAAGTCGGCTCGACCGAACCGGCAGTTATGAAGAATCAAGTTAGTTAGGCTACAGATTTGGGCGTGACACTCAAAAACGGATTCTCAACCAAAATTGCAATCAGTTACGAAGCATCGAACTCAGAGACCTACTGGGCTTTAATCGGATTTCAAAAATCGTTTCAATGATATAAAATAAAGGCAGTTCTCGTTCCGAGTGTGATCAATTTTTGAGATTTCTTCAGTTTCATCGCAATTAGGGTTCTTGAGTTTTCTAAAATTCGATTTCTTTCAATTCCTCTTGTAATTGTATCAATTCTTCCGATTGATTAGTGGAGTATGGGCGTCTCATCCGTGGATGTAGATAACTTCGATCTAACCACGTAAATACTTGTGCAATTTCGATTTTGGTTTGTGTTCTTCGGTTTTGATCCTTTAACTTTTCTGCTGTGAGGTTCTTGCCTTTCATCAGCTGCTGTTCTTGATCATTCTTTAACAAATTGGCGCCGTCTGTGGGAGTCGACTTATTCAACTCTTGAAATGGCATCAACAAAGCTGGATGTCGAGAAGTTTACAGGGGCAAATGACTTTGGGCTTTGGAAGATCAAGATGAGGGCCTTATTGACACACCATGGTTTAGGAAATGCACTGAAGCCACCAAGTGAATGGCCTGCTGGCTCTTCAACTCAGGATTCAATCAAGAAGCAAGAGATACTTGACAAGGCACATAGCACGATTATATTGTGTTTGGGAGATAAGCCATTGAGAGAGGTATGCAAAGAGAAAACTGCTCTAGATGTTTGGAATAAACTGGAAATTGTCTATCAAGCCAAATCTGTCACCAATAGGCTCTATGTGAAGCAAAGGTTGCTAGCCTACAAAATGACAGAGGATAAGAATCTGACTGATCAATTAGAGGAATTCAACAAATTGGTTGATGACCTTGAGGATCTAGATGTCAAGATTGAGGATGATGACAAGGCCTTAATGCTGCTCAATTCACTGCCCAAGTCCCTGGAAAATTTCAAAGATGTCTTACTGTTTGGAAGACAAGATAAGCTAGCTCCTGATGATATACAATCAGCACTCAAGACCAAGTTTCTTCAGCTGCAAGAAGACAAGAAAGCTCCTCTTCAGGCTGAAGGTTTTAGTGCAAACTTTAAAAAGGGGAAGAAACAGTTCAGCAGCAAGAAGAAGAAAACTTAGAAGGGAAAATCAAAGTCTGGTGAATATGTGGAGAAAAGGAAGTGTTTTGGATGCCATAAGGTTGGCCACATCAAGAAGAATTGTCCTGATAAAATCAAGAAGCAAGAAGAAAACCAGAAGGCAGATGTGGCCATTGCAAATGATGAGGGTTATGACGGTGCTGCGGTTCTCACAATGACAAATTCAAGGCTAAGTGATGAGTGGGTTTTGGATTCAGGGTGCTCTTTTCACATGTGCCCAAGTGAATCCATGTTCAGAGAGATGAAGAAGATAGATGGAGGATCTGTTCTTCTAGGAAATGATCAAATCTACAGGGTTAAGGGTATTGGCTCAATTAGGCTTAGATTACATGATGGAGCTGAAAAGATACTACCAAATGTAAGGTTTGTTCCTGATCTTAAGAGGAATCTCATTTCTTTAGGCTCCTTGAATCTGTTGGGATATGAGTTCAACACCAGAAATGGTTTCATTCACATCACCAAAGAGAATAAGGTGATGATGAAGGGGAAGAAATCAAATGGTCTTTATATACTAGTGGGAAGCTCAGTGGCTGGCTCATCAAATGTAGCAGTGAGCAATGTTGATACAATCCTATGGCACAAAAGACTGGGGCATATAGGTGAAAAGGGACTCAGTGAACTTTCTAGACAAAAGGTGTTTGGAGATCAGAAGACAACCAAGGTGGACTTCTATGAGCATTGCATCCTTGGAAAGTCAAAGAAGAATCCCTTTCCTAAGGGAAAATATCACACTGAATCACCACTTGATTACATACATTCAGACATTTGGGGGCCATCAAGGACTGAAACCCACAGTGGAGGTAAGTATTTCATAACCTTCATTGATGATTATAGCAGGAAGGTGTGGGTGTATATTTTAAAACATAAGAGTGAAGCTCTTGGAAAGTTTAAAGAATGGTACACTGAGCAAGGAAACAAGAAAGGCAGGCTTGTTAAAAATCTCAGAACTGACAATGGTTTAGAGTATGTCTCTGAGGATTTTCAGAATTTTTGCAAAGAGAAGGGGATTACCAGACATAGAATTGTGCCTGGAAATCCCCAACAAAACTGTTTGGCAGAAAGAATAAACAGGACCATACTTGAAAAGGTCAGGTGTATGCTCTCTGATGCAAGACTACCAAAGGTTTTCTGGGGTGAAGCTGTCTCTACTGCTTGTTACCTGATAAACAAATCACCATCTTCTGCTATTAACTTCAAGACACCAGATGAGCTATGGCATGGAAGAATATCAGATTACAAGAAGCTGAAGATCTTTGGCTGCTTAGCTTATGCACACATCAGACAAGACAAGTTGGAGCCAAGGGCATTGAGATGCATCTTCATTGGCTATCCAAAGGGTGTGAAGGGATATAAACTGTGGTGTTTAGAAATAGGTCACAAAAGATGCATTATCAGTAGGGATGTGACATTCAATGAGAGGATTATGGGATATAACCAAACTGAAGATACACTGAATGCAAGAAGGGATACTCAAGTTGAGGTGGAGCCTCATACTCAAGTGACTGCATCAGATCCTACTCAGATCATAGAGGAGTCAGAAAATCTTCAAGAAGATCCAGGAAATGAAAATGAGTTCATAGAACACACTGATTCTAATTCTGATTCAAACTCAGGTGATGAGAACCAAGAACTCAGAAACTACAGCTTGGCAAGAGATAGGCAAAAGAAGAGCAATCCATCCTCCTGCAAGATTTGGGCATGCAGACCTTGTGTCTTATGCTCTCATTACAGCTGAAGAGGTGAAGTATAATGATCCACAATCCTACGAGGAAGCTATTTCCAGTGCTGACAAGGAAAAGTGGATCCTAGCCATGACTGAGGAACTACAATCACTAGAGAAAAATAAAACTTGGATTCTAGTGAAAAGGCAAAATGATCAGAAGATTGTGAGTTCAAAGTGGATATTCAAAAGGAAGTTAGAGATTGGATCAGAGGGAAAAGAAAGGATCAGATATAAAGCAAAACTTGTTGCAAGGGGTTTCACTCAAAGGGTGGGAATAGATTACAATGAAGTGTTTTCTCCAGTTGTAAAACACTGCTCAATTAGGATACTACTTGCTGAAGTAAACCAGGAAGGTCTTGAGCTCCAACAGCATGATGTTAAAACAGCTTTTCTACATGGTGAATTGGAGGAGACTATATACATGCAGCAACCAAAGGGATTTACACTGCCAGAACACAAGGAAAATGTATGCTTATTGAAGAAATCAATGTATGGACTAAAACAAAGTCCTAGACAGTGGTACAAAAGATTTGACAGCTTTATGATCTCTATTGGTTTCTCAAGGTGCAAGTATGACAACTGTGTTTATTTTGAAAAGCAAGGAAAGGAAGTGTTAACATACTTATTGTTGTATGTTGATGATATGCTGATTGCCAGTAAAAGCATTGGCAAGATTCAAAACTTAAAGGTCAAGCTGAGTTTTGTTTTTGACATGAAAGATCTAGGAGTGGCAAAGAGAATACTTGGAATGGAGATTATCAGAGACATGGAAAATGGCAGGCTATTACTCACACAAAAGGAATACATTGAGAAGGTTCTCAAGAGGTTCAATATGCAACAGTCTAAACCTGTCACAACTCCACTTGGCCAACACTTTAAGCTATCCTCTGAACAAAGTCCAAAAGACAGTGGTGAGAGAGAATTGATAAGTAATATACCTTACTCAAATGTTGTTGGAAGTATAATGTATGCCATGGTTTGTTCAAGACCTGATCTTGCCCATGCTATCAGCTTAGCAAGTAGATTCATGTCTAATCCAGGAAGGCTACATTGGGATGCTCTCAAGTGGATTCTAAGATACCTAAAGGGGACATCAAGTCTGGGACTTCTATTTGAAAGATCAGATGGTAAAGCACCACTTCAAGGGTATGTAGAGCAGATTTTGCAGGAAGCATTAACACTAGGAAATCACTCACTGGATATGTCTTCACTTTGTTTGGAACTGCCATAAGTTGGAGAGTTGTTCTTCAATCTGTGGTAGCCCTCTCTACAACAGAAGCTGAATATATTGCCATGACAGAGGCAATCAAAGAAGAAATGTGGCTTAAGGGAATGCTAAAGGAGTTTGGGATCAAACAGAAAGAGGTTGCAGTGCAATGTGACAACCAAAGCACTATACACTTGGATAAACATCAGGTTTTCCATGAGAGGTCTAAGCACATTGATGTGAGGTTACACTTTGTAAGAGATGTAGTTGACAAGAAGCTGGTCAAGGTACAAAAGGTTCACACAGATGACAATGCAGCAGATTTTTTAACAAAGGTGGTTCCAAGTTCTAAGTTCAACTACTGCCTTGATCTGATCAAGGTGCAATCATGGGATGTACCTTAATGACAGCCATGGAAAAGGGATGATGAGGTGCTCTATCTCACTTGGTTTGAGGTGGAGAATTGTTGAAAATACAAATCAAGTGAGGATGAAAGTTAAATAATGCTCTGATACTATTCGATTGCCTAAGTGATACTTTGTGATGTGGAAATTATCCCTCGGAAGTGGTGATCTCAGAACCGGTTTTAGTTTCTCAAGAACCCGACGTTTTCAGTCTGAACCGGAGCAATATAAGTAACCGGCAGTTATGAAGAATCAAGTTAGTTAGGCTTCAGATTTGGGCGCGACACTCAAAAACGGATTCTCAACCAAAATTGCAAGCGGTTACGAAGCATTGAACTCAGAGACCTACTGGGCTTTGATCGGATTTCAATAACCGTTTCAATGATATAAAAATAAAGGCAGTTCTCGTTCCGAGTGTGATCAATTTTTGAGATTTCTTCAGTTTCATAGCAATTAGGGTTCTTAAGTTTTCTGAAATTCGATTTCTTTCAATTCCTCATGTAATTGTATCAATTCTTTCGATTGATTAGTGGAGTATGGGCGTCTCATCCGTGGATGTAGATAACTTCGATCTAACCACGTAAATACTTGTGCAATTTCGATTTTGGTTTGTGTTATTCGGTTTTGGTCCTTTAACTTTTCTGCTGTGAGGTTCTTGCCTTTCAACAGCTGCTGTTCTTGATCATTCCTTAACAGAAACGACCAGCTCTAGCTCATGTTCATTTGCGTTTCATTTCTTCCAATTTGCTTCCCTTGAGAATTAATTTTGTTTTGTTTTGGTGAGTAACCTATTACATGTGGACGTTGTTTACTATCATAAATGTGATTGGTGTGTGCAATTTTCACAGATGTGTCGCGTCCACATCCTCATAAACACCACGTGAAATATGACTTTGGATTTAGATATTTAATATTAAAAAATTTAATTAAATATACAATCTAAAATAATTATTTGTTTAAAAAAATATGCATATTGATGAATATTGAATCTTAGCTTTCGTTCTTAGTTAATTCAGAAATTTTTTAAATAATTAAAAAAAGCATCTCATTTGAAATCTAAAAAATTTTAAATTAATAATTTTCAAATTTATTAAATTGCAAATAATTTTATTCAAATGCAATATTCATAGTTTATAATGAATGAGTATGTACTCTTTATATTAATTTGAATTATATGATTGATAATGAAAATGGTTATTTTATTATTAGTTTGGTTAAGTTTGCCTAAATTCTATATAGAATGATGACAGTATTTCGTTCAATAACGTAACAACTAATTTGGAAGATCAGTATCATCGTCTATAGTGGCAGATTCAAAAATCCTATGCACAACGAAATTCGAAAAAAATTCTTCAAATTACGCAATTTAATTAAAATGTAAAACAAGTCCTACAAAAAGGAGTCACTCAAACATAATATATGCAATAATATATTAATTACAAATTAAACAGTTATTTACATCCCAATTTCAATCACTTTAAGAATTTATTTTTGAAAATGAAATAGTGGCATCTAAGCTAGTAAATATGTGTATAATTTTATAAATGTGCATGTACATTGATTGTTTTAATAGTGTGCAAATTTGTGTGGAACACCTAAATAAAAAAAGTATATAAAATCTTGTGGAACAGATGGAATATATATTTTATAGCAAAAAAATAAAAAGTCAAAATTTAAATAGTATCTAGTAGCTCTTCCAAGCACTAGTTGCCCTGTGTTGACTCTATCAATTTGCAGTCTCTTCTTAGTTCTTACTTATCAAATGATACTCACATACTTATAAAAGATGGGTAAAAAGCAAAAATACTCATGTATTTGATGATAAATACATATTTCATTAATTGCACAAAATTCCAATATTTGATAAAAGTATATGCACGAAAACTCTTCAATTAATCATTTTAATTCGATTAACAATAACAATACAAAATTGAAGTCTAAATTCATATAATTGTCATATATTTAAATCAAAATAATCATACAAACAAAGATAAAAAAAACCTAGATGCGCAGAACATGCATGAACATATCAAAGGTGCCAAAAAAATGCACGGTTGAAATTTCATGCATAATTTTACTAAATATAATGACTTTTATGCATACTTTATCAAACATGAAGGAGTTTCGTGCGAATCTTAATTTATCGAATATATATAAGAGAGTTATTAGCAATTAATAAAACTCAGGAATAAGTATCATCAAATACAGGATGTATTTAATTTTTTACCCTCTATAGAGGTTTAAAGTTGATGATGATTTGATCAACAATTAAGATTCAACAAAATGGAAGTTACTTATAACATCGATCGGATCTGATTTCCATTAATTTACATATATCATCTCAAATTAATAGAGTCCCCACCCACACCTGCACACCCTTTTAATACAATATGAACAAATCAAATGAATGAACACGTACAAATTCTTGGTTCTTTCAAATGTCAACTGTGTTGGATTATTGCTTCCAAGTCTATATTATTGTAAAATAAAATAAAATAAAGTATATATTATTATATGGACAAATATGCATTAAGTTCTTGAACAAAATCAATACAAAATATAAATTTTAAAGAGAGATGAATAACATAATAATAGAACATACACAACCAAATTTAATTATTTAGAAATTTGAGTTTTAATTTAATTATTTAATTGTTGTTGCCAAATTAAATAAAATTTCGTAATTTAATTATTTAGAAATTGTTGTTGTATACCAAATTATCAGTTAATAAGGTCACTATAGAAATCAAATGTAACAGTAATATATATATATATATATATATATTAAAAATAAAAAATAAAAATTTGGGAGTTTGGCCCGATAGCCCGGTAGTCATCTAGGATAAATACAGACTTAGAAACGACCAGCTCTAGCTCATGTTCATTTGCGTTTCATTTCTTCCAATTTGCTTCCCTTGAGAATTAATTAGTTAGGATGTGGAGACTGAAGATTGGGGAAGGGGTTAGGAGTCGTTACCTCAACAGCACCAACAACTATGTGGGCAGACAGACATGGGAGTTCGACCCGAATTATGGCACACCGGAGCTCCATGAAGAGGTCGAGAATGCCCGGCGACACTTCTGGGCCAACCGAGATCGGGTTAAGCCCAACAGCGATCTTCTCTGGCGGATTCAGGTCGTCTCATCATCTAATTTTCTACCAACTTAACTTGTTTCTTTTTTATACGTACGTACCTCTAGCTTAGCCATACATGCATGCCAAATTAGTAGTATTTTATATCGGACGATCGAGTTAAAAAGGTTTTAACTAGTATTACTATAACTTTTATCTTTTCACAAATCATCTCACGGCCCACGTGCAAAAACGGACATTTGAAAAAAATAAAAATAAACTTAAACGGAGTAATGCATAAAATTATTGGATGAAAATGATTTCTAATTAACTATTTTCGGAAGATTTGTATTTTTGTTCATATCTATGGGACTAAAAATATTTTTAACTTTGCTTCGGTCACAACAATGAATATACTCAATTCTATCTATAAAAATTGTGCTTAACACAAATTGGGAGCAAATTAATATACATTACTATTAGAGCAAATGTGTATTACAATCTTATAAAATATTGTTATTTTGCATATATTCATTTGTTTTCATAGATTAAATAGTTTTTAACATAATATAAGAGAAAAAACATGTGTGTTACTATAAAAAAATATATTGATTTTTCATAAATATTATTTATTTGTATAGAAATAATTATTTTTTATATAATAACATATACTCCCTCCGTCCCTGGTTTTTCTTCAAAAAGACCAGGGTACACATACTAAGAAAATGTTGGAGTATGTGAGTGTGAAGTTAAATAATAAAATATAAAAAGTATACTTTATTGACTTTTGTGAGTGTAAATTATTTCTTTTTTAAGGTGTGAAGAAAGATTTGGGACATCCCGAAATAAAAAAATAGGAAGAAAGAATTGGGACGGAGGGAGTATAAAATAGTAAAATAAAGTGTGTTAATATATGAATCAATATACCTAGATTTAAAGGAATGATGATTAAATTAAAAAACACATATTCATTCTTATAAAAGTATATTTTCTCTTATAGTAACACGTATTTCCCCATATTGTAACACACATTTGCTCATATTGTAACACAAATTGGGGAAAAAAAGTGTGTTACTATTAGAGCAAATGTGTGTTACAATCTTATGAAATATTATTCCTTTTATATATATTCATTTACTTTTATATAATAAATAATTTTTTCATATAATTGAAGAGCAAAATGTGTGTTACTATATTGTCCATATAAATAATTTTTTATATAATACATATTCTCTTACAGTAACATGTATTTGCCCATATTATAACACAAACTGGGGAGAAAATATGTGTTACTATTAGAGCAAATGTGTGTTACAATCTTATGAAATGTTGTTCTTTTTATATATTTTATCATTTATTTTTATATAATAAATAATTTTTTCATAAAATACAAGAGCAAAATGTGTGTTACTATATTGCCCATATAAATAATTTTTCATATAGTACATTTTCTCTTAGAATAATACGTATTTGCTCATATTGTAACATACAATTGCCCATATTGTAACACAAACTTCAGGAGAAAATATGTGTTACTATTAGAACAAATGTGTGTTACAATCTTATAAAATGCTATTCTTTTTATATATATTCATTTATTTTTATATAACAAATAATTTTTCATATAATACAAGTGATAAATGTGTGTTACTATAAGAAAATATATTATTTTCTCATTAAAAAAAAGGAAGACCAAATTCGACCTGATTAAGGACCCGCGAATTTTTAATATGGTATGTTTCACACCGTGAAACGTTACACATGAGTGTGCCTCATTTTATATTAGTCTCATATCATGATATGGTCTCACAAATATAGTTTATATGGTCTCACAAATATAGTTTCAAATTTTTTATAATTACATCATATAATTTAAAAATAAAAATATATATAGCTAACTTGTTATAAATTTAAATTATATCTCTAATCGGATTTTCCGTTCAATGTATTGATGTAGTTGGATGGAACTCCAATTTTACATCTAAAAAACCAAATCTCAACAAAACCACATCATTTAGTGGAGGTAAAATATCTCTATACATGAATTTATCCAAATTTCTTTTCAAAACGTTTCTATTAAAATAAATTTTTATGTTGAATTCACACTTTAATAAATTAAGAAAATGTAAAAGTTAATGTACTATTAAACGAAAATTTTGATTTTCTTGCCGCAGTATATAATAGGATTGTTCTGTTCATAATATATATATTAAGAATGTAAGATAGTTGTAAAATTATTGAAAGGTTGTGATGTAGTTTTATTATTTTTATATATATCGGGATACAATCATTATTTTATTAAAGAATATTGCGATATATTTACAAGAAATTTTAAAGATTCGGATATATATATTTGTATATTTTTTTAATTTCTTAATATTTAATTTGAACATTTTCGCCTTTTAAGCAAGCAATGGGCATGGACAATATTTTTATGTACACGGTATACTAATTAAGATAAATTAATATTGTCAAATTGAAGTTTCTTCACGAGAAGAATTTCAAACAAACAATACCCCAAGTGAAGGTTGGAGATGGTGAGGCCGTAACCTACGAGGCGGCGACGGCGACACTCCGGCGAGCTGTTCTCTTCATGTCAGCGTTGCAAGCAAGTGATGGCCACTGGCCCGCAGAAAATGCTGGTCCACTATACTTTGTTCCACCTTTGGTGAGTCTTCATTGTTAGCTCCACCAAAATTACTTAATTAGTCCTCTTTGTTTGTTTAGCTATATATGGCAAAGTACACTAATAGTATCACCCTGAAATTTATTTATACTTTATGTGATTTAATTTTAATAATATATTTTAGTTGTATTGTTAACAAATACTCCATCCGTCCTATAATTGTTTACACACTTTTTTTATTTGTTCTATAATTATTTTCACACTCTATAAATGGAAATTGCTACTTTAATTTTATCCTCAAAAATTCACATATATACACAAAATGTCATTATTTTTACATTCAATCCAACTAAGTTCATTATTTTAACATTTTAATTTTACACATAATCCTACATTTTTAAATATGTGCTTATTTGTTGAGGTGAAAACACCTTTGAGACGGAGAGAATGTTGATTTAATAGATATACTATATAATGAAGAGAGTCAATGCAATATGAAATTGGTTTACACAAAACCTCCATAGAGAAGTTTAAATCATAGATTGTTCCATAACTTTTTGACAAAATAAATTTAGCTTCAAAATATTTTTTTGAAAATAATTTTTAAATGATTTTTAAAAAAGCCTACGTATCTTATAATCAAATTTAGATAGTTCTTTTTTAAAATTTAAACAATTACAAATACATTTATTAAATTCATAATTCAGTATTAAATCATTAAAAATATTTGGTTAGAAGTAATAAAAATATTTAATTTGATTGGTCCTTTTAATTTGTTTAGGATTTTGAGTAAAAAGAAATTTTAGATTTAAAAAATTACTTTCATTACATAATTTTTAATTTGATATATTTAATCTATCTTTTTAACCTCTCTATCCCAATTTCTCCCTCTTGTGCATGGTGCTTGTTCATCTATTCTTTTTTTTTTTTTTTTTGAAAGAAGATTTAGAATATAGAGTGGTACGTGTTTAAAAATTATTATACAAAATTAATTAATATGGTGATGCAGGAGGGGAAAAAATATGATTATAATATCTTTAATATCATGGTATGAGGTTAAAAGTTAAAAATTTATAATACTTAAGGTGGTACGGACTTATGATATGGTCAGCTCAAAAATTTATTGTTCTCATTTTATCAATTCACAAAGTTATGATTTTCATTTTGTCACCTTTCTTAAATTGCAGTCCTAAAATAATATTTTTCTAGGCATTAAAATAGTGTGGTACAAGATGAATTGGTTGCGGTACAAATTAAATATATAATGGTACAAGCTTAATTAAAGCGTGGTACGAGTGATACATACTTAAACATATGGTGGTACATATTTAATTAGAGTGTGGTATGAGGTTAATCAAAGGTGATACAAACTCAAATAAGCTTATTGTACGGGCTTTGATATAAGATTATACATGTTCAATAAATGTTAATTGCCTTGCAAGTTTAACATATATTGGTATATATGTTAAATAATGTGAGGTAAAACATGAATTCAATGAGATTATGATTGTTTTGAGATTTATGTGTGTAGAAAATTATGACTTTAAATCATAGATGTAAATTTCTTAATAAATAAGTAATAGTATGTGTTTATTTTGAGATTCTGCAAACAAAATTTTATTTTATATCAATGTTTTTAATTATTGATGTTGCATATGTTAATATATTGTGTAATAATAAAGTAGGAAAGAAAATTAATAGTTTAAGATAAAAGTGATGATATAAGTAATTATGAGTGAGGAAAAGTAATTGTATTGGAAAGAATAGTATTAAATTTATAGGTATTTTAGGTATCAATTGAGTATGAGACATGAAAAGTAAATTTTAAATTTCTAATTCAAATGTGATAAGGGTAGAAAGTCCTAATCTCATGTGGATGAATCCAAAACAAATGCTGCATAATGGTGTAGTTGTCCAAATAATTAACTCTTAGCTAAAAAAAATATTTAAAATTTAATGTCATGAAATAATTTTTAACATATAATATATATGGGAAAACTATAAAATGGTTCTCAAAATTGACAAAAATTACAAATTGGTTCTGTGCAGAAAAATAATATACTTCTGTGCAAAAAAATTACACTTCTGTGTAGATATTGTGAACCAATTTGTAAGAGGAACACTCACGTGAAACGTTTCACGCTGTGAAACGGGTAAATTTAAAAAAATTCGCGGATCCTACCGGGTCGGGTCGGATTTGGGCTTTTTTTTTTAAAAAAAAATTCGCAACTATGCTTCCAGGTTTTTTCGCTCCCAGGTATGTTACTATTTAGCCAAATGCATGTTACTAATAAGCAAAATGTGTGTTACAATTAGATTAAATGATGTTTTCTTTACATATATTCATTTCTTTTTGTAGAAATAACATTTTTTCATACAATTTAATAATAAATGTGTGTTGCTACAAAAAATATTATTTTTTTCATAAATACTTATGAGAAAATAATATATTTTCTTATTTTCACTCCCAGGTATGTTACTATTTGGTCAAATGCATGTTACTAATACGCAAAATTTGTGTTACAATTAGATTAAATGTTGTTTTCTTTACATATATTCATTTGTTTTGTGTAGAAATAATATTTTTTCATACAATCTAATAATAAATGTGTATTACTACAAAAAATATTATTTTTTTCATAAATACTTGTGAGAAAATAATATATTTTCTTATAGTAACACACATATTGTTTTTGTGTTATATGAAAAATTATTTATTATATAAAAATAAATGAATATATATATAAAGAACAACATTTCATAAGATTGTAACACACATTTGCTAAGATTGTAACACACATTTGCTCTAATAGTAACATATATTTGCTTCCCCAATTTGTATTACAATATGAGCAAATGTGTGTTACAATATAGGCAAATACGTGTTACTATAAGAGAAAATGTACTTTTATAAGAATAAGTATGTGTTTTTTAATTTAATCATCATTCTTTTAAATCTAGGTATATTGATTCATATATTAATACACTTTTTTACTATTTAATATGTGTTATTATATAAAAAATAATTATTTATATACAAATAAATAAATATTTATGAAAAACCAATATGTTTTCTTATAGTAACACACATGATTTTTCTCTTATATTATGTTATAAACTATTTATTCTATTAAAACAAATGAATATATGCAAAATAACAATTTTTTATAAGATTGTAACATACATTTGCTCTAATAGTAACATATATATACTCTCCCAATTTGTGTTACAATATGGGCAAATGTGTGTTACAATATGGGCAAATACGTGTTACAATATGTGTTTTTTAATTTAATCACCATTCCTTTAAATTTAGGTATATTGATTCATATATTAATACACTTTTTTATTATTTTATGTGTTATTATATAAAAAATAATTATTTCTATACAAATAAATAAATATTTATGAAAAACCAATATGTTTTCTTATAGTAACACACATGATTTTTCTCTTATATTATGTTAAAAACTATTTATTCTATAAAAACAAATGAATATATGCAAAATAACAACTTTTTATAAGATTGTAACACACATTTTCTATAATAGTAACATATATTCGCTCCCCAGTTTGTGTTACTATCTAGGCAAACATATGTTACTATAGGATAAAATTTATTTCTTATTTAAAATTAATTTCTTATTTATTTATTTTTACTATTTATATTAATATATTCTCTAATTAAATAATAAAAAAAATTATGTATGCAAACAAAAAAAAAAATTCTGAATCAATTAATAAATCTCCTCACAACTTTTACTTCTTTCTGTGATCCATGATGTATTGATGTTTTTGTGCTGCTCTTTTGCATTAACTCCTAATTCACGTCTATTGATGAAACCATTATTTCTTTTTTTAAGCCGCCGCCTTTTTTCTTAAGATCAAAATTGCTCCCGAGTTTTGATATGAATATGGGTATGACCCATTTAACAATATGGTATCGTTTCACAACGTGAAACGTTTCATATAAGTTTTTGTCAATTTGTAAATATAGTCACTTTTTTAAATCAATATGTAAGTCACCCTATATATATATATATATATATATTGTAAATTTTTAATTGTAACCCTAAAAGAAATCATGTTATCAAGTAGAATTTGGTATAATGAGGTAACCTTAATTTGTCACACATCATATAGCTACAAGAATGGGGTAGGTCTCTTTGAAACTTGAATTCATATGAATTTGTATCACTTCTATGTATAATTACTATATTATTATTATTTATATTACTATCGGTGTTATAAAAATATATTTAATTTTTTAAAAGTGATAGTATATATATATATATATATATATATATAAATAAAAGTGATAGTGAATATACATCACAAGGATAATGTGTATGCATCTTGAACTCGAATTCATATAAATTTTTGTCATAACAATAAAATTAAAAAAAAGACAAACATTAAACAAAAATTAAACAACATAAGAGTAATGATTATATGGGAACATAACCAGCCTACTTAAATTTTATGTGAAAATATTGCAGGTGATGATTCTTTACATCACTGGTCATCTCAACACGGTTTTTTCAGCTGAACATCGACGAGAAATTCTCCGTTATATATACTGTCATCAGGTGCGCATCCCATTTTAAAGTAAAAAAAAAAAATCAATACTTATGTTTAGATAAAGTTTTGTACGTAAATAGTTTATGAAAAATTTACTATGAACCAATTTTAAAATATCAAAATTTGATCAGAAATATTAAAAATATCACAAAAAATATAAAAAAATTAGATCAATAATATATTGTTATAATTGTTATAGATTTTATTGACTCCAAATTTTGATATTTCTGGTGAATATTTTGATACACTTAATCAAATATTTGATAATTTAAAATAATTATACAATAAACTTATTATGAACTATTTTCATATAAAATTTACATTTATTTGTAGTTTTAGTACTAAAACTGCAATTAAAAAAAAAATGTTTCGTCCTATATGTAATTTTCGCTCTATTTCTAGTTATAACTGGAGAATACCACAAATGGTATTGCAAATTTATCTGAGTTCAAGATTTGGTTCTTTATCTTAATTTTGAGAGTAGGTCTACCGTGCAATATATGCCAAAAAAGTAAAATTTTGAAAATTCGCGGGTTAATAGGATCAAAGTAACAAAATTCGCGGATCTTGAACTGGTCGGGTCGGATTTGGGCAATTTTCAAATTTCAGGATTTTCGCTTTTAGTTGATGATATTGTATGAGTAAATTTATGCTACTATAAGGTCAAATGTGTACTACTATAAGAACAAATGTTATTTTTTTACATATATTCATTTGTTTTTGTAGAAAACAAACATGTTAATACAATGTAAGATCAATATGTGTATTATACAAGAAAAAATATTAGTTTTTTATAAATATTTATTGATTTTTATAGAAATTATTATTTTTTAAGATGTAGTAGTACACATTTTGTCTTACAGTAGCACACATATGTTCAGGTTGTATACATTCTGGGATTTCGATAAAATTAATTTTTTAAGATGTAGTAGCAAAAATTATGTCTTACAGTAACACACATTTTGTCTTACAGTAGCACACATATGTTCATGTGGTATACATTCTGGGAGTGGCGAGATAGTAACACATGTAAGGTATTATTACATTAGCAACATATTATCAACATAAAACTAATAATAAAATGAAAAATAAATTAAGAAACACATATTTGTTCTCGTAAAAATACATATTATTCTTATAGTTACTTTAAAAGTACAAAAAAGAATAACTTTTTAAGATGTAGTAGCACAAATATGTTCATGTGGTATACATTCTGGAAGTGGCGAGAATTTTCCTTAAAAATTTTATTGGATCCGCGAATTTTCATTTGGGAATATTGCACGGGTCGGATTTTGTGCAATATTGCATACAAATTTTTGTGTAATTTTGAATTCTACATGTTATAGTACTTACCCTATTTATTATTAGACATATTTTTAGACTCTATAATTTTGGTACAAATTATTAAATTTGTTCAGTTTATTTGGTATTGTAAGTTTTCAAATTTAATATTTTTGTTCAATGGATTAAATATCATAAATTTTAGTTGTATTTTTTTTAATTTTAATTATTATCAAACTATATTATATACACATATATAATTAATTTAGGTGTTTCCACGCCAATTTGAATTTTTTGGGGTCACTTTGTCCTAAAATATAAAAATAATATAAAATAGATAAAGTATTATGTAGAATATTCAACCATCGAATTATTTTTAAAAATAAACTTAAAAAAAATAAGCGGGTCATCTTAATCTCGCGGATCCTAAAGGATCAATATTTAGCATTCTTCCTCTCCCATCATGTATTTGTTCCCGAGCCAACAGCCTGTTGGTTCTTTACCACTTAATTTTTTTTTTTTTTAAATAAAGGCATTCAGTATAAGAAATTCATAATATTTATTCTTATAGGATGGAGGATTGAAATTGATGTGTTCATTTAAGAAAGGACAAATAATATTATAATATAAATTAAAAAATTTGTTGTCTACATATATTACTATGCAGACATATGTATGTTACTGAAAAAATAAAATATGTGTTACTAATCCTTAAAATATTAACTTTTTATACTTTTTAAATAATTATAAGGAAAATATGTATTTTTAATAGAATAAATATGTGTTACTTAATTTATTTTTTATTCTTTTAGTTGATTATATATGGTTAATGTACTAATACATCTTTTAATACCTTACATATTTGGGTCGATTACATATAGGTGCTATTTAGGAGGCTGGAACTCAAATAGTTGCTATAAAAATAAAAAATTATGTGTAGGTGCAAAATGAGCTACGATACTATGTTATTGTACTATTGGCCAAACTTCTGTACTACTAAAGATTTCATTGTACTAGCATAGTACAATGAAATCTTTAATAGTATAGAAATTTGGTCAATAGTACAATAACCTAGTACCGTAGCTCATTTTGCACCTACACGTAATTTTTTTATTTTATAGCACCTATTTGAGTTTCAGCCTCCTATATAGCACCTATATGTAATTAATTCTACATATTTTATATAAGTATAATATATATTTTTCTAAGGACAAATATATGTTTATATATATAGTAACACACATTTGATCTTATAATAACACACATTTGCTCCCCAGTTTGTGTTACTATATGGAAAAATGTGTAAAGGACAAAATGTGTTTTTATGAGAATAAATATGTATTTTTTTAATTTATTCATCATCCCTTTAAATCTAGGTATAATGTTTAATGTAGTAACACACTTTTTACTATTTTTATATGTGTTATTATATGAGAAAAAATATTTATTTCGATAAAAATAAATAAATATTAGTGAATAATTTATATATGTTCTTATAGTAACTCACATTTGCTCTTGTATTATGTGAAAAATATGTATAATTAAATGACGTGTGTATAGTAACTCACATTTGCTCTTGTATTATTTCGATAAAAATAATTAATTAAATGTGTTTTTGTTAAGAACAAATATGTATTTCTTAATTTAGTTATCATCCATTAAAAACTAGATATATTGATTCATGTAGTAACATACTTTTTTACAATTTTATATCTGTTATTGTAAGAAAAAATAATTATTTCTATATAAATAAATAAATATTTATGAAAAACTAATAATTTTTCTTATAATAACATACATTTTGCTCTTACATTATAAGAGAAAATATTTAGTTTTACATAAATAAATAAATAAATATATAAAAATAACACTTACTTTGATAGTAACACACATTTTGTCTAATGGTAACACACATTTTGTCTAATGGTAACACACATATGCATATATAGCACATAATCTGGGAGAAAAAATCTAGAATTTGCAGCTTACACAAATTTTGACAAATGCCAGATCCGATCCGATATAGACCATCGAATATCTCAATATGGATAGTTCTATAGTAGAATATTTTATATTATACTTTGTTTATAAAATATAAGGGAAAATATCTTATGACCAAAACTTAATAGGGGTGAAATAAAAAGACTATAGCCTTTTGGACTAATCAAAATGAGGATTATAACTGATAAAATGAAGACCTTAATCTTTTTAGGTTGACAATTTAAGGACCATAACTTATTAAAGTTACTAATTGAGATCAAATTCAACCCGAATTTAGGTCAAATGTGCCCTATTTTTGCCCAAATTTTTGCCTGAATTGGGCCAACTAGCCCTATTAGCATTTATTTGGGTTGATATGTCCTCAATTTGTCATATATTAAAGTTATGGACCTCATGTGATAGCCCTAAAAATTATCTTTCCCATTTTGCTATTCTCCTTATAAGTTACAGTCCTGGAAATGTAGAATGAAGTGCCTAAAACTCCCATCATGATCGAATAAACTATAACTTACAAAACAGGGACAAATTTCAGAGTAAAAAGATTTAGATTGATAAAATAACAATGCAAGATAAAGATCGAACTTAACGTAGGATGATTTGTAATATTAGTTGTATAAATCAAACTTTTTTTTCTTTTTAAAAACTTGATATAAATCATATGACTTTAATTTTATATATCATAACTTTATTATGTTCCAAGAAAAAAAGACATAAATTAAGATGAGTAATATAAGTTAGGGAATTTAATTGATGAACTGATTTCACACTTTCTATAAGTTTAAATTTTTCGATCACACGCTTTTTAGATTAAGTAAGGTTCAGGTTAATGGGGAGAAATCGAGTTTCCAGTTTATTTAATCTAAAGAGAGTGTGACCTTGACCTTTTTTTTAAAACTTACTTTGAGCGCCATGTGACCACTACCGCTAGAGCACGTATAAATTTTGAGTTTTTTTTTTTTTTTTTTAATTTTGGTAAAAAATAACCTTTTCAAATAACAAAATTAAGGACCATAATTGAGAAAATTAGAAAGATAAATGACCAAAATACAAGACCATCTGTAATATTTTCTCAGTTCTTTGGCTATATATATATATAGAATGATTGATTGATTGATTAATAACAGCATGAAGATGGAGGATGGGGATTCCACATAGAAGGGCATAGCATGATGTTCTCCACAGTCCTCAATTACATATGCATGCGTATATTAGGAGAAGGCCCTGAAAACAATGGTTGCAGCAGAGCAAGAAAATGGATACTTGATCATGGCACTGCCAAAGCAATACCATCTTGGGGGAAGACATGGCTTTCAGTACCTACCTACCTACCTCTTTTTATGGGGAAAAATTGCACAAATAGTCCCATGAGAATTTTTCAGTTAAAATTAATAGATTAATGTTGGATCAAATATGTTGAGCAGAAATTTTTATGGGACAAATGTGCAATTTATTTTAACGGATGAGACTAAAAATGCTAAAAAAAGAACCAAACAAAGACATGAGACCAAATCTGTTTAGTATAAATTCTCATGGGACAAAAATGCAATTTACTTATTTTTTTCATATAATTTCTCTACCTCTAATCAAATGTATCTTATCAAATAAATAATCACAATATATATATATATATATAAATCTTCATTTTGTGTGCTTAATTTAGATATTCGGAGTGTTTGAGTGGATAGGATGCAACCCAATGCCTCCAGAGTTCTGGCTTTTTCCATCTTTTCTTCCCATGCATCCAGGTTAGTGGACAGTTTAATGGGGCAAAATGACAATTAATTAATGTTTGAAAAATGAATGTTTGTAAAAAAATATTGCAGCAAAAATGTGGTGTTACTGCCGATTGCTTTACATGCCAATGTCATATCTATATGGCAAGAGATTTGTGGCTCCAATTACTCCTCTTGTCTTACAACTGAGACAAGAGTTGTATGATGAACCTTATCAAGATATTAAGTGGAAGAGCATAAGGCATTTATGTGCAAAGGTTAAATATTCTACTTTTCTTGTAATGCTAACAGATCATATGAAATATTTTTCTCAAGGGGGTAAGGAAAGTTTGCATATGGACAAATATAGCCTATTAATATTTTTTAGGTTTTAATTATCTCTATATATATAGTATATGCAAATTAGGCCCGTAAAATTTAATTTTTGCAAATTTAGGCATGTAAAATGCCCTACAATATAAATTAGCTCATACAAAGTGGTTCAAAAAATATATTAGCCCACATTTATCAAAGTGCAAGCATGTTTTCCTTAAATTGACACTCCCTAAATTAGGGATCTTAAAAGAAAATTCCCATAAAAGATATGATGTTCATATGATCAGCAAAATTAATTAATATTAATTTCTAACGCAGGAGGACATATATTATGCTCATCCCATTGTACAAGATTTAATATGGGATGTTTGTTACATACTCACTGAGCCACTATTGACTCGTTGGCCTTTGAATAAGTTGAGAGAGAAAGCTCTTAAGGTGACGATGAATCACATTCATTACGAAGACGAAAACAGCAGATACATCACCATCGGATGTCTGGAGAAGGTATTATGTATGCTTTCATGCTGGGTTGAGGATCCTAATGGAGATGCTTTCAAGAAGCATCTGGCAAGAATCCCTGATTACTTATGGCTTGCTGAAGATGGCATGAAGATGCAGGTAATTCCAAATTTAAATTATTTTATTAAAGTCCAAGTTTCATCACGGATCTTGGATCCCCACACTCACCATATTTAAGTTAAACCTTGGGAAAATTTATTTTTTTCTTCCTTGGTCTTTCACCTATTATGATTTTGGTCCTTTAATTATTAGAATTTGATTTTAGTCCTTTATCTTTCAAGAAGGGCGAAAATCAATTTTATTTTGAAAAGATAAAGGATGAAAATCAATTCTTTTATAAATATAAAGGATGAAAATAAACTTATTTCAAAAGATAAAGGACAAAGATCAATTTTTTTGCAAGATAAAGGACTAAAATCAAATTTTAATAGTTAAGAGGACAAAAACTGTAATAGATGAAAAATAAAGGACGAAAATATCATTTTCCCTAAACCTGGTGTTATGTTTAAGCTAAAGTTAATCTCACATTTCATTTTACATTTTCAGTTAAATCTAGTGTCATAATTTAGTTATAGTGTCGAGTTCCAGTGAATGTTAGTGTCATGTTTCATCTCTATGTCCATTTACATGGTTCAAAGGAAATTAACTCTATGTTACTTTGCCCTATAGAGTTTTGGAAGTCAGGCATGGGATACAAATTTTGCTATACAAGCACTATTGGCCACTGATCTCACAGATGAAATAGGTGAAATACTGAGAAGAGGGCATGACTTTATCAAGAGTTCCCAGGTAACTAATTGAAGATTTGCATGTTCTTTGTTGAAAAATGTGCTCCTCAAAGAAAGTTTTGATTCAATATATCATTCGTTCAATTTTGAGTTTAAGTGAATCACCTAATTGAAATTTATAGATTGTTCTAATAAATGAGAAATGAAGGGAAAAATAAAAGACTTTTTGTCCCACATTGAAAAACTGTTGTTGAAAAAGTGGGTATATAATTAGAAATCCACATATAGCTTGTAAGAAATTTTTGTGGAAATTATCCTCCACTCTCTATGAGTATGCATAAAGGGGGTGCAAATCATGGTCGAGTTTAGCCTATGAAACCCATACTTATGCGCTGTTAATGCCATTCTATGCATGGAAACATTCTAATTTCCTATGCAAAAATTACATCTTGAATAACAGTAATTGTGGATGCGCTTTACTGTGTAAACCTAGGAATTTCAACAACCAAAGAGTTATGGAGACTCTTGATAAGAAGTATAAAATGGAGGATGTCGGTGCCAAGAAATTTTTTCTGAGCAAGTTTCTTTAATTTAAAATGGTGGATACTAAATCTATTGTTAATTAACTGAATGAACTACACGTTATTATTCATGATATTCATGTTGATGAGATGGTGTTTAGAAAAACTTTTCAAGTAGCGACTATAAGTCAGAAATTGCCCCTAGGTTGGAAATATTTCAAGAACTAATTGATACATAAATGAAAAGAGATGATTGATTTGTACTAGAATTTTGCAAATTAACAAAATCCACACCCTCAAGAGGAAGGGATCGTGTAGTATAAGAAAATATAATTACAAGTAGTTTCGAACCCACATGAGGTAAATCTAGAAGTGAATGTTTGTTGATTGTTTAACTTAAAGAGAAATAAAATCCTAACAATGAATTGAAAATGCTATGATTCACTAGGCATCCCCCTATTCGTAGACAGTTCAACAAACGTCACATGAGTTTTAATTCACTTATATATATAGAGCCACCACTACTATATGCAATTATTTTCTAGATAAAATAACTGCGTTGTTGCCTATTATCTCCCTATCAGGTTGAGTCCCTCCAGAGCTCTCATTTGAATCCTTGAGACAAATTAAATCTCCTATGGTGGTGAATTAATTATTTCCTTCCAACATGGGTACTAAGTCTAACTAATTCGTCTCCGACTATCATGAACTACAATGTTCAAAATCGGTTAATCTAAGAACCTAGACTCTTGGTTGGACATCTAAGCACTGATTTGATTCAAAATGCATATTCTCACCTATAACTTTCTTATGGTATTTAACTCACTCAATGGTCGTAGGTATGAATTAAATACACTCAATCAAGCTCAAAGAATATTGCATGCAATTTTTACTCTACAAAACGCAACCTTAAAATTTAAAGCCGGAATCAAAATCATAGCACATCTATTTTCCTACCACAAATAGACTTCCTCCCAATTTCACATATTCGAAGTATTAAGAAATTAATTCATAATCATAATGAAAATCATAAAATAAATTAAATAAATAAAAAAAAATTAACGAACCCTAATTAATATATCACGAAATAAAAAAATAAAAAAGATAGTTGTGTCTGAAAAAAAAAAAAACTAAACCCTACTCTCCAATCACGAATAAATAAAAGAAATCCTCTATTCTACAGTACTGTTAATCTCCCAAATATATATATATATATATATATCACGCCTAATTCTCCAACGCAAATGGGCCTTTTATTTAAAAAAAGGTTTGGGCTTAATATATAAAATAGGTTTCGATTATATACCCTAAAATATTATAAAATACATCTATTTTGTTATTTTTTTATAAAAATTTTATTTTAATATATCTCTTTCATCCCATCAATTCCACCTTTTTTTTGTTTTTCAACCGCACAATAATTTTTCTAAATTAAGTCCCTACCAATGTTTTCTTTTTTATGTCGAATGAATTGATGTAAGACGGTGGCAAATAAAGAAAAATATATATTTAACAATTATCTTTTTATTGATATAATAAAATTAATGTATATTTAATTTAAATTTTATTTTATAAATAAAGGTAAAATAAATATTTGATACATTAATTAATTTTCTTTATAAAAATATATAAAATAGATATTTGATAATGTATGTAAGTGTATTTAGTAAAATTGGAGGGGTATAACAGTCGGGCCCTATAAAATATGAAACTGGCCCAAATAACTTTCTTAATTACCGCAAGGGGCGGACAGTTAATGGAAATCCGGCGAGGTGTGGTTGCGACGGCTGGAATCGATTCCGGTGCGAAGGTGTGTGGCGAAGCACGGCGGTTGCAGAGGTTGAGAGAGCGTCAGCTTTAGACTCGATTGCTGCGAATCGGATATAGCAGGTTGCAGTGGGTTGTTGGCGTGAGTGGCGCGTTGAAGAGCAGTTGGCGGACTCCGGCGACTTTTGCTGCGATGACTGAATCGATTTGGCTCGAACTGAGCTTCGACGATGGCGGTAATTGGTTCGGCGGCTTCGTGAACGGTTGGGCTGTGACGATTCCGAACGGGCGGCGAGGGCATTGGCAGTGGCGGTTGCAGGTGCAATCCCAGGGATGGTTGCACAGTTGATTGAACGGAGTGAAGAATTTCGGCGAAGAAAGCAATGGACTGCGGGCGTGACTGGTGAGATGCGCGGCTGGACTGTGAGACGACGACTGTGAGCTTTCGAATCCGGCGAAGACAGTGCGTGAGTATTTTAGAGCAGCGGCTGTGTACGGCGGGCAATCGGTGCGGAATTGCTTGGTGTGATGGCTTTCGCCGATTGACGGCGGAATGAGTGGCATCGTGTTCCAGCGACGGACGAGATCGAGCGGTGTGTGGGTGCTGCTTGATTTCCGGTGGCTGGGCGAGGACTACGGTGATGCTTCGTATGGCTGGAATGGTACAGTGGTGAAGACCAACAGAGGTTCCGGCAGCCATTGTTAATGGTGAACAGCTTGAGGAGCGGCGGAGCAGTAGTGTGTGAAGGTTTTTTTTTTTTTTTAACAGAAACAGAAACATATATAGCACCGAATCAAGAGTACACAGATGATCCTAACCTATGCCGACAATCCCGGACATAAGAAGGAATCAAAGAACAACGAGTAACTAGGTGGTCCTTACCTACGCTGAGAAACCCGGACATAGATAGGAATCAAGAGTGTGAAGGTTGTGGGTGTTGACAGAGTGGCTGTGTGGTTTGGTGTTAGTTGAAACTTCTTCCTGCGGGCCCCACCTAAAAGCAACATGTCATCAAAATTTGCATCACTTAGCAAATTAACATTTAAATTCATTATTTCAATGCAATTTTTAATAAAATTGTATCACAAATTATTTTTTTAACATTTATGCTCCATCGGTTAAATTAGTGTAGAAAATACATGAAATCCTATTAAAATTGACAATTAAAGTAAAAGAATTTCGAGCAATTTTTACATCAATCAATAATCATGGAGGAGCTTGTTATACGTGTTCAAATTAAAAAAGACAACAACAATTCCAACAAGAGGTATGATCACCCCGAGCCTTAGAGTTAATATTGTAGAACAAGGCTAATGCTCAAAGACCCCCTACAGACACAAAGGTAATTGGGTAAAGTGGGCGATCCCCTCGGCCAAGACCAATAACTTGGGAGCAAAGAAGGGAAAGTTCAAGAAAAAATGTAATAGCTACAATTGTGCAAATAGGTAGTATCCCACGTAGACTAACAATTATTGCTTTAAGTATTAAGATTATAAAGTGTTATTTTTATCTAGAAATTAAATAAGAGTGATAGATTAACATAAACACACAATAATTAAGATCAATAAAATAAATAAACAATTCAATGATAATGCAAGGAATTCATAGATTATTGTTACGGGTACAAAGAAAGTGAAATAAAGATCAGATGAGCAAGTACTGCTGATTAACTGAACATTAATACTATCAGCTGATGGGGGTCAGCTGATAGGTCTGCTGAGGGTCATCTGATATGGTCAGCAGAGATCATTTGGAAGTCTTCTGGTATATCAGCGGAGTCAGCTGACGAAGTCAGCTGAAGGGGTCAGCTGATGTAGTCTCCTGAGTGGTCAGGATGATCAGTCAGGATGATTGGTCAGACTGATGGTTGGTCAAGACAGGATGATGGTCAGGTCAGTTGGTCAGGTCAGGATGATGGACAGGCTGGTTAGTCAGGATGAAGGTCTACTGATGATATCAGCTGATGAAGGTCTACTGATGATATCAGCTGAGTGCTCAGACTCAGCTGAGGACATATCACATCAGCAGACAAGAAAGGAGCATACTGACTCCAAGTCAGGAATTAACCAAGAATCAGTTACGAAGCGGTTTAAACTTCCAAGTTGGACAATTGACGATCAGTTTAACAGAATCAAAACTGAAAAACCGTTGGGCTCTGATCATTGTTCATTTTCGGTTGCAACTGTAGCAGTTACTTGTTGGGTGGTTACAAACTCAAGGATTATTTTGGTTTTCCATATTTCTATATATATACGCACATATGTATAGAAAAATAATAATCACATACTTAGAGAGATATCCAAAACACTTGTAATCTGTATCTTCTTCATCGATTAGTGAGAGAGGTGCCCTCATCGTGGACGTAGATCATTTCTGATCGAACCACGTAAATCTTGGTGTTCTTCAATTTCTTTATTCCAATTGATTTCAAACAATCATTGTTAACTCAACAATTGGCGCCGTCTGTGGGAAAGAAGATTGTTGGTGAAATCAACTGCTATGGCTTCTACTAAGATGGAGTTTGAGAAATTCACAGGAGCGAATGATTTTGGTTTGTGGAAGGTGAAGATGAAAGCTCTTCTCACACACCATGGATTATCAAATGCTCTGAAACCAGCGGATCAGTAGCCTTCATCTTCCGCATCAGAACCTGCAAAGAGGCAGGAGATTCTGGACAAGGCTCATAGCATAATCAATTTGTGCTTGGGAGACAAACCTCTGAGGGAGGTGTATAAGGAGAAGACTGTCATTGATGTGTGGAATAAGCTGGAACAAGCATATCAAACAAAGTCGGTTACCAATAAATTGTTCATGAAGCAGAGGCTTCATTCTTTCAAAATGACTGAGGATAGGGATCTGATTGAACAACTTGAAGAATTCAATAAAACAATGGATGATTTGGAGAATCTTGAAGTCAAGATTGAAGATGAGGATAAAGTCCTGATGTTACTGAATTCTCTACCAAAATCCTTAGAGAATTTCAAGGATGCCCTTTTATTTGGAAAGCAAGAGAAGATGTCACCTGATGATATTCAGAATGCATTGAAAACTAAGGTGCTTCAAATGCAATCTGAAAGGAAGAACACAAATCAAGGAGAAGGGCTGAATATCAAATTCAAGAAAGGGAAGAAACAGTTCCAAGGAAAGAAGAAGAAGAATGGTAAAGGCCCTGAATCTGGAAAATTTGTGGAAAAGAGAAAATGTTTCTCATATCAAAAGGTGGGACATCTCAAGAAGAATTGTCCTGACAAATCCAGGAAGCAAGAAGAGGATCAAAAGGCTGATGTCAAAATTGCTGCTCTGGAAGGATATGATAGTGCTGAGGTCTTGGTTGTTAGTAATGTCAAGCTGAGTGAAGATTGGGTGTTGGATTCTGGGTGCTCATTTCATATGTATCCCAATGAAAATTTATTCAGGGATCTCAAGAAATTTGATGGTGGCTCAGTTCTCTTGGGGAATGATCAGATGTGCAAGTCAGAGGCTCTGGCTCAATAATGTTGAGGCTGCATGATGGTGCTGAGAGGATACTACAAGATGTCAGGTTTGTACCTGAGCTGAAGAGAAATCTTATTTCTCTTGGATCACTTAATGTTTTGGGATATGAATTCAATACAAGGAATGGATTCATATTGATAACCAAGGATAATAACATTGTGATGAAAGGCAAGAAGGTGAATGGCTTGTACATTTTAATTGGTAACTCAGCTGCCGGATCAGTGAATGCAGTTATGGGCAGTTCTGATGCTATCTTGTGGCACAAGAGGTTAGGGCACATTGGTGAAAGGGGATTGAATGAACTCTCCAAGCAGAAGGCATTTGGGGATTCAAGAACAATCAAATTGGATTTTTGTGATCACTGTGTGTTGGGAAAATCCAAGAAACACTCTTATGCAAAGGGGCAACATCATACTGATGCTCCTCTGGACTATGTACACTCTGACATATGGGGACCTTCAAAAACTGAGACTCATGGAGGTGGAAGGTACTTCATGACTATCATTGATGATTTCAGTAGAAAGGTGTGGGTGATCATCCTGAAGCAGAAGAGTGAAGCCTTTGAAAAATTCAGGGAATGACTTCTTGAACAAGAAAACAAAAGGGGCAGATCCTTAAAGCATCTCAGGACTGACAATGGGCTTGAGTATGTGTCAGAAGAGTTTGAAAATTTCTGCAAGGAAAGTGGCATAACAAGGCACAAGATTGTTCCAGCAAATCCTCAACAAAATGGACTTGCTGAGAGGATGAACATGACTATTTTGGAGAAGATCAGGTGCATGCTATCAAATGCTAAACTACCTAAAGTATTCTGGGGAGAGGCAGTTAATACTGCTTGTTATTTAATAAACAAGACACCCTCATCTGCTATTGACTTTAAAACCCCAGATGAGCTTTGGTATGGTAGGTTGTCAGATTACAATAATCTGAAGGTGTTTGGTTGCTTAGCCTTTGCTCATATAAGGCAAGATAAGTTGGAACCAAGGGCTCTGAGGTGCATCTTCCTGGGATATCCAAAAGGTGTCAAAGGTTATAGATTGTGGTGCCTTGAATCAGGACACAAGAAGTGTATTGTCAGCAGAGATGTGACTTTCAATGAGAAAGTCATGGGATATGGTACATCTGGAAATACTCAGGATGCTGAGGATAACCCCATAATCAGATATACATCAGTTCAGGTGGAGCCTACAACCAGGATTCAGAATGAAGATCTCAGGATAACTCGGATATCAGGAATCCACAAGGAGATCAGTCTGATGCATCAGCAGATAGTGATTCTGAAGATCAAACTGAAAATTCAGATGAAGAGGGTCAAGATTTGAGAAACTACAGTCTGGATAGAGATAGACATAGGAGAAGCATTCATCCACCAATCAGGTTTGGGCAGGCTGACATGATCTCATATGCCTTATCAGTAGCAAAAGAAGTAGAGTATCAAGAACCTGAAACTTATGCTGATGCAGTGACAAGGAAGGATAAAGATCAGTGGATTTCAGCTATGAAAGAGGAGTTAAATTCACTAGAGAAGAACAACCCATGGGTTCTTGTGAATAAAGCAAAAGGGCAGAAGGTTGTCAGCTCAAGATGGATATTCAAGAAAATGTCTGAAATTGGGTCAGATGGATTGGAGCTGATCAGATACAAGGTAAGGTTAGTTGCAAGAGGATTTACTCAGAGGGAAGGAATAGACTTCAATTAAGTGTTTTCACTAGTTGTGAAGCACTGTTCAATAAGGATATTATTGTCTAAGGTGAATCAGGATGGACTAGAGTTACAACAGCTGGATGTCAAAACTGCATTTTTACGTGGAGAGCTTAAGAAAACCATTTATATGCAGCAGCCTGAAGGGTTCATACTATCAGAAGATGAAGGAAAGGTATGTCTGCTGAAGAAGTCATTGTATGGACTTAAGCAAAACCCAAGGCAGTGGTATAAAAGGTTTGATAACTTCATGATGTCAATAGGCTTCATCAGATGCAAGTATGACAGTTGTGTGTATCTGGAAAAACAAGGCTCTGAGGTACTTACATATCTATTACTTTATGTGGATGATATGTTAAGTGCTAGCAAAAGTCTTTGAAGAATTCAGAAACTGAAGGATAAGCTCAGTTCAACCTTTGACATGAAAGACCTTGGAAGTGCTAAGAGAATTCTGAGTATGGATATTATCAGGAACAAGTCAGCTGGAAGGATGTTCTTGACTCAGCAGGACTACATACTGAAAATTTTGAGAAAATTCAACATGCATGAATCAAGATCAGTCACACTACTCCTCTTGGACAACACTTCAAACTGACAGCTGATTAATGTCCCAGGAGTGATCAGGAGAAGTCTCAGATGAACAAGATACCTTATTCAAATGGAGTTGGAAGCATAATGTATGCCATGGTTTGCAGCAGACCTGACATTGCTCACGCAGTGAGCTTGGTCAGCAGGTTTATGGCTAATCCTGGAAAGGCACATTGGGAAGCTTTCAAGTGGATAATGAGATATCTGAAAGGTTCAGCACATCTGGGATTACTGTTTGAGAGGATTCAGGATATCAAACAACCTCTACAAGGTTTTGTAGATTCTGACTATGCTGGAAGCATAGATACAAGAAAATCTCTGACTGGATATGTGTTCACACTTTATGGCACAACTATTAGTTGGAGGGCTGCATTACAGTCAGTGGTTACATTGTCAACCACTGAAGCTGAGTACATTGCAGTGACAGAAGCAGTAAAGGAGGCTATGTGGCTGAAGGGCATTATCAGGGAATTTGAGATCAGGCAAGATGAAGTTACTGTGCAATGTGATAATCAGAGTGCCATTCACTTAGTCAAACATCAGGTCTTTCATGAAAGATCTAAACATATTGATGTGAGGCTTCACTATGTGAGAGATGTGGTGGAGAAGAAGGTGATCACAATACAGAAAGTTTCAACTGATGACAATGCTGCTGATATGCTAACTAAGGTCATACTGAGTTCAAAATTCAACTTCTGCTTGGAGCTGGTTAAGGTACAGTCTTGGGATGTGCCTTAATTCTACTGTGATGTGAAGGTTAGTTGGAGACATCTCACTTACTTTGAGGTGGAGAATTGTTATGGTTGCAAAGAAAGTGAAATAAAGATCAGATGAGCAAGTACTGCTGATTAACTGAACATTAATACTATCAGCTGAAGGGGGTCAGCTGATAGGTCTGCTGAGGGTCATCTGATATGGTCAGCTAAGATCATCTGGAAGTCTTCTGGTATATCAGCGGTGTCAGCTGAGGAAGTCGGCTGAAGGGGTCAGCTGATGTAGTCTCCTGAATGGTCAGGATGATCAGTCAGGATGATTGGTCAGGCTGATGGTAAGGACAGGATGGTTGGTCAGGTCAGGATGATGGATAAGCTGGTTAGTCAGGATGAAGGTCTACTGATGATATCAGCTGATGAAGGTCTACTGATGATATCAGCTGAGTGCTCAGACTCAGCTGAGGACATATCACATCAGCAGACAAGAAAGGAGCATACTGACTCCAAGTCAGGAATTAACCAAGAATCAGTTACGAAGCGATTTAAACTTCCAAGTTGGGCAATTGGCGATTAGTTTAACAGAATCAAAAATGAAAAACCGTTGGGCTCTGATCATAGTTCATTTTCGGTTGCAACTGTAGCAGTTACTTGTTGGGTGGTTACAAACTCAAGGATTATTTTGGGTTTCCATATTTCTATATATATACGCACATATGTATAGAAAAATAATAATCACATACTTAGAGAGATATCCAAAACACTTGTAATATGTATCTTCTTCATCGATTAGTGAGAGAGGTGCCCTCATCCGTGGACGTAGATCATTTCTGATCGAACCACGTAAATCTTGGTGTTCTTCAATTTCTTTATTCCAATTGATTTCAAACAATCGTTGTTAACTCAACAATAATGGTTTTCAGTTGATTACTCAAATTGCACTCAAATAAATTAAACTAATTCATCACTAAGATCTACCTATAAGATGATCTCTAAAATTGTCTATCGTCTTTCTCGAGATCAATACACACGTTGCTTGAATTACCCACATTAATGTCTTTGTTTAATGCGGCCTACAAAATTATGATTCAACTTCTAAAATCTCCAGAATCCATTATTCATCATAATTAATTACCTAATATCTCAATTATACAATTAATTACGTCAATTATTCACGACCTATTGTGGAGTCTCCTCTCTCGAATCTCATCTCAACAAATCAAAGATGCTAAAATAATAGTCAATTGTAAAAGCATTCTAGATGAAGCCAGCAATTGAATAAATATAGCAAAATAGATAAAGTAATCAAATACTGTCATCCTACAAAATACGTAAATCAACTTACTCCTATGTCTGTGAATATAGAGTTTAGTCGGAAATGGTTTCTGAAAAATTCATAGACAAATTGATAGAAATTATTGTTCAACTATAAAAAGTCTAAAACAAGTAAAAAAAAGAACTTGAGATCTAGTCCTAATAATCCGTCAATTGATTTCGTTTATGTTGTACTCCAAGCCTTCGCTTGCCTTGATTGTATGGATTGGTAATGATTTCCTCCATTTATCTTGAATCAAAGGAGTCTTGATGGTGTTGTTGCTGTGAAAATCTAAATTCCCTTCCCTAAAACGTCCAAATCATTTCCTTTCCTAGTTTTGAAAACCTAAAAGCCTTAAAATTGATAAATTAGACCCAAATTTGGGTCAAAATGTGATCTTCTTAACAGAAAACGCGTTCCCGCTGCACCTTTAGAAATGGCCGCGCGCCAGGTCGCTCACCTTTATAGACCAAAAATGTTTTTAGCTGGCACGCGCGCCCATGTGCCTGATTTCGTGGCCCTAAAACTCAATTTTCCGAACTTTTCACCCCCATTTCCGATCCTCACGCATTGATCTTCATCCTTGAGATTTTCTCACTTTGCGATGTTTGATTGTCCCTTATATTATCATAAAAAATTAAACTGCCCAAATTCCTACAAAATGAATAAATGAGTAACATCTCCTAATAATACAAAATCTAGGCTAAAATGAATAACATCATATTCGAAATGTACCAAAATATGTTCAATAAAGCCTATAAAATGTGTAAAGATCACATTCTAATTAACCACAAAACTTAAACCGTTAATAGTCTTGATCAAAGCTCTAACACCACATCACAACCAACACAAATAAGAATACTTCTCTCAAGCAATAAAAATCCACACAATCAATTCAAATCAATTTTAGACCAAGTTTCATAAAAAATTATCAAATATCAAGCAAGCTTTGTACTAATCATGAATAATGATGTTCATTCTCCATGCTGCTTCAGCTGCTCACTAATGGTGTCCATATCTCATGCTTAGAGTTAAAAGGCAGGAAAGATTACCAGATTCGTGTTGTTCTTACCCAAGAAGACATATTGTAGATAAGCAGGAAATGACTTAAGTTTATGAGCAAGAATTTCCTTTACACGCATGCGCACGTGCCTCTTCTGAAATGAGGTTGTGCTTGTTTACAGCGTGAAGTGTTGTTGGAGTAGCAGGCACGTGCGCTCGCGCACCTTTTCTGCCTGCAATTCTATAACTTCTTCATGTAATGTGTCTTTCATCTCGTATAATGACTCAATCGCCGCTTCCTTCAAGGCATCCTGAAAAGCATCTAAAGTACAAACCGTATCATACAAATCCACATTATCAAAATTAAAAAGATTAGCAGAAATTATAAAATCAACTAAGCAATATTCTAAGACATCTATAGATAATTCGAGATTAACATGCTATATTCAAGTAATTTCTCAATTCATCTCAAGTAAGATATTATGTATATCGCTGCTTGTACGTCATTTTATCCTAAGGAATAAATATCCTATGGTTCACTAGCAACGAGAGTGAAAGTATAAATTATTTTAAAAAAATTATGCTTACACAACCCTTAATTTATAATTTTAAATATTTTCTGTCATTCTGGTACTACCCCATCTGCATTCTCTTCAATTTTAATGGATATTGATCCATGTTTGTTTGCAGGTCAAAAGCAACCCTTCAGGAAACTTCAAAAGCATGTACCGACATACTTCTAAAGGGGCGTGGACTTTTTCAGATCAAGACCATGGATGGCAAATTTCTGATTGTACTGCAGAAGGACTTAAGGTATTTTATTTTTGATAAGTTAGATGGTGACCTTAAATCATAACCTTACAACCTAAGTAGTATGGAGCTCTAACCAAGAAGAACTCAAGTTATAAATTCAACTTTATCAAAAAAATGAGTCTTAATGCACATAGAAGTGACAAAATATTGTGATTGCCTTGTTTTTTCTAGGTAAATTACAACACAAATCTAGTAGAAATTATTTATAAATAATAATTTTTGTACATATTTGATCGATATAATCCATCAGTGGACCATTCAAAAATTCCTGCGGGATCTAAACTTATTAAAAAGGATTAATTTCATATAATTCCTAATAATGCATGTATCTCAATCATAAACATAAATTATGTTTTGATGGAAAAATTCTATTATACCAAAATTAACACTTGTTTGTTCTTGATTCTCCAGTGTTGCCTTCTTCTCTCTATGATGCCTCTTGAAATTGTTGGAGAACCAATGGAAATGGAGGGACTATACAATGCTATCAATGTGTTGCTTTCTTTACAGGTAGATGGACTAATACAGAATAAAATGACTAGTTGTGACAGTTGAATAATTCCACCGTGCATTTTGGTCATTGTATTACCACTTTAAATAATAAATATTCATAATATTTTAGAAGGAAATATAAATCATAAAAGACATGACAGCTATATTGAATATTCTAGAGAAATATTTTAAAAATATATATTTATTTATTTTACCCCCTTTAAGCATTGCATAGGGTAATGACAGACACAAACTTGGAGCAAATGAACTCAAACGAGGGTTGTGGAACACTGTTAGTGAAAATGTCTATCGATTGAAGATAAGAAGGAACAAACTTTATAGACAATCATCCAGAAATGATCAATTCATGAACTGTTATGTGTAAAAGAAAGCTGAGTTTGAATCCTGAATTCTCAGTACTGATCCTGAACTATATATTAAGTTTGGATCCGGAGACGAGATCCTGAACTTTAAAGAATCTGATCCTGAGCCTGAGCGAAGGTTTTGATACTGAGACTGAGTGCACTGATCCTAACTCACATCCCGAGTGTTCAGATCCTAAAGGCACTTGTCTACTGAAAAACTCAGTAACCTGAAGGCACGATCGTGAGCTACTTATCCTGAGCTGAAGTCACCTACTTACTGAGTCACTCAAGCTGAAGTTCCTGATTTGACAGTTATGAATCTGTAAATAACTAAAACAGAGGATGACAAAGGCCACTTCAATCACAGTGATAAAGTTGGTTATTTCGAGCAGTTGGAAGAGTAATTCTCTTGGACTGTTGATCAGTTATTCTTAGCGGTTGTAACCATACAAGCTCATTGATTGGTTACAAATTTATGATACAGTTGTAGGATCTGGGTTTATATATATACGTATTCAAACCAGAGAATGATAAGAGTGAGAACAATCACATATTGAGAGCAATCAAATGAGAAAAGCTTTGTACTCTGTAAACATTATTCTTCCATTGAATAGTGAAAGTGAGCAACCCAATCCGTGGACGTAGATCAATTGATCGAACCACATAAATTCTTTGTTCTTTAGTGTTCTTGATTTCTTATTTTCTGCAATTTGGTTCATCTCTGATTCTGGATTAGAGTTCTCCAATGTTCCGATTCTTGCCTTAATAGTTCAAGCGTTGAGGTCGATAGATTCATAAAAAGTGGCGCCGACTGTGGAAAGAATCGACTGAATCAATCATCAATCATGGCATTTACCAAGTTGGATTTTGAGAAATTCACTAGAGCAAACGATTTTGGTTTGTGGAAAATCAAGATGAAGGCTCTCTTGACTCATCATGGGTTAGTAAATACCCTAAAGCCTGAAGATCAATGGCCCTCTACCTTGTCTGAAAATCTAACCAAGAAATAGGAAATATTGGAGAAAGCTCATAGCACCATTATTCTGTGCTTGGGGGATAAGCCACTAAGGGAGGTGTGTAAGGAGAAGACCGCCATTGGTGTTTGGAGTAAACTGGAGAAGGTGTATCAGACCAAGTCTATCACCAACAAGTTGTTCATGAAGCAGAAACTGATTTCCTTCATGACTGAAGAAAAGGAGTTGATTGAGCAACTTGAGGAGTTTAATAAGGCTGCTGATGACCTTGAGAACTTGGGAGTGGAAATTGATGATGATGACAAGGCTTTGATGTTCTTGAATTCTCTGCATAAATCCTTTGAGAATTTCAAGGATGCATTACTATTTGGGTGGCACGATCAATTGTCCTTTGATGATATTCTAGTTGTACTCAAAACCAAGTACATGCAGTTACAAGCTGACAAGAAAGTGTCAGTACATGCTGAGGGCTTGAATATCAAATTCAAGAAGGGCAAGAAAGGTTTTCAGAACAAGAAGAAGAAGAACACAAAGGGATCAATATCTGATGATTTTGTTGAGAAGAGAAAATGTTTTGCCTGCCACAAAATTGGTCATCTCAAGAAGAATTTCCTTGACAGAAATAGGAAACAAGGAGAAGAACAAAAGACCGATATAACTGTTGCTGCTGAAGAATGGTATGATAGTGCTGAGGTGTTGACTGTGACAAACCTGAAGCTGAATGATGAATGTGTACTTGATTCGGGATGTTCATTCCATATGTGCCCGGATGAATCATTGTTCAGGGAGTTGAGGGGGTTTGATGGGGGCTCAGTTGTGTTGGGTAACAATCAAACCTGCAAGGTGAAAGGGAGTGGTTCTGTCAGGATGAAGCTGCATGATGTAGTGGAAAGAATACTCTCAAATGTGAGGCTGGTGCTAGAACTGAAGAGAAATCTGATCTCCCTAGGTTCACTGAATCAACTTGGTTATGAATTCAATACAAAGAATGGGTTCATACTGATCACAAAGGATAATAAAGTATACATGAAGGGACAAAAGATTAATGGATTGTATATCCTCATTGGGAGCACTTCTACTGGTTTAGTAAACAATATTATGAATAGCACTGAGGCTATGATATGGCATAAGAGATTAGACCATAATGTAGAAAGGGGGCTCCAAGAACTGACAATGTAGAAGGCATTTGTGGATGGAAAGGTACTGAAGATGGATTTCTGTGATCATTGTGTCCTGGGAAATCCAAGAAAATTCCATTTCCAAAAGGTAAGAAGACTACTGATGCACCTCAGGATTGTGTTCATTCTGATATCTGGGGACCAGCTAAGGTTGAGACTCATGGAGGTGGAAGATACTTCATTACAATCATTGATGACTTCAGCAGGAAAGTAAGGGTGATCATACTAAAGTAGAAGAGTGAAGCCTTAGCAAAGTTTTAGATTAGACGAAATTCTTTTATGGTATCAGAGCTTAGGTTCGTCCAGTGCTCTGGGCTCAATTCCCACTGAGAGTCACTCTACCCATATTATATTATCCACTCATTAGGTTTCCCCAAAGAGGGGAATTGAGAGTCCAGTCCATGAGTGATGGAGAGTGTCAGGAAAATTTAATTAAGTGAATTGATTCCACACCCTTCTACAAGTTCAGACTTTTAGATGAGACAAAATTCTTTCATGTGCTCTTGGCCATCTGGTAAGAAGAGTTAACACCAGAATTCGTTAAAACTGAAGTAACATAAAATCCAATTTTTGCAAAAGTAAAATAGTGTGAAATGGGATATGCCATCGCATATGCCATATATAAAAAGAGGCACGTGAAACAATATTATTCAGAGAAACAACTAGCGCTGGATGACCCCTCTCCAGCACATATAAGCCATTCTCACATTTACTACTAGTTAGAACTGTTTTTCTTGCTCGATTCTGAATAGAATGTTGGAAAATGTGCTCTGCGAAGAAAGCTTAGATTCGATATATTACTCGCCCAATTTCGATCTTGCGTGAATGAGAAATTGATATTTTAAGTTTGTTGTAACAAATGAGAAAGAAGGGAAATAAGAAATGAAGAGAAAAGCTAAAGCATTTGTCCCACATTGAAAAATTGTTGTTGAGGAAGTGCGTATATAAGAAGAAACTCACCTTTAGCTTGTAAGAAAGTTATGAGGTTATGTTCCTCCACACTTTACGCATGCGCGCAGGGGGAGTGCAAATCATGACCAAATTTAGCTTAAAAACATTGAACTTGTGTGAGCGCGACATGCGTACACAAATGTCGCAACGATTTGGTGGTGGATTGACAAGCTAAGTTTTGCCTCAATTTTATTTCCATATGTAGAAGTTTTTTTTTTTGCTGGTAAGAAGAGGTCTCCTGAGAGGCTATTCTCCTGAGACATGTCCTGAGAGGCTACCTATGAGTGGATCCTAAGAGGCTACCTCTGAGTGGATCCTGAGAAGTCCTGAGAGGCTACTCACCTGAGAGGCGACTTCCGAGAGGCTTCTTCAGGCTAGCTGAAATATTTAACTTCTACAATTAAAACACGTTTTAAAATTTAAAATCCCGAGTTAATGCAATTAATTCAGACGTTTTTCGGTTACGGTCAAGACAATTTACGACTTTTTATGGCCACATTCCAACAGTCATTTTTTGAATACTATTAATAGTATTCTAGTGTGTTGCAAGAAACACGAACAACAAGAAATACAGAAAGTTTGAGTGGAAAATATATAGATACTTTTCCGGCATTTGCCACATTCCTTAGCTCTATTTTTGCTATTTTTCGTTTCTCCTCCGGTGATATTTCGAACAATATTTTAGTTCGTTTTAAGTAAGATATTTAGGCTATATCGTTGCTATAATCGTTGTATGCTGGGAAACAAGTGTCCCGTGATTCACTAGCACCTAGAGTGAGGGGCATATTTTGTTTTAAAGAAATCGTGATCTTCACGAGCCTCGATTTTTCGAATATTTTGTTTATTATTTTTCAGTCATCAGGTGCTATACTTGTTACATAGAAAACCACTTGTCAGAAAACACAACGTCAACCAGATAATCAGAGGTAAGCTTGCTAATCGACAATAATCTTTTCATGATATTTGGTACAATAAGAACATCCAACATACAAATATTCTGGGATAATCAACGAGATCCAACATGAGTAATGGGCAATGCAGAACCGTTATCAATAATTACTTCACCATTACCCGTATACGGAGCATAAGAATCCAAGTCAGATGTCTGAGACGTCATATGGGCCCAGGTACCTGAGTCAACATACCAATCAATAATGTTGCAAGAGGCATTGAAAACCTGAACCAGTTGAGTGTAGGAGGCTGGGAAGCATCCCGAGCTTGAAAATATTGAGGACATTTATCGGCGTAATCATCCCAGTAGATATGAAAGCTATACAGAGGAATTTTTCCAAAAATATCTAATTATCACTTTTACTAGTTATTGATTTTATAAAATGATTGTTGGAGATGCAATGTGAAATATTAATTTGGATCAGATTGTGTATGAATTGTATATATAATTTCTAAATGAAAAATTGCAGGGGAAATCTGGTGGTGTACCTGCATGGGAACCTGCAGGAGCCTCAAAGTGGTTAGAGGTAGCTTCTTCTCTTCTCAATAATTAAGGCATCCACTTCATTAATTACTTAATTAGTAAAATACAAATATTAGTTGAGTTAACGCGATTTTTAATTTGTTGTGTAGTTGTTGAATCCTACAGAGATTTTGGCTAATCTCGTTATTGAGCATGAGTAAGACCACCTCACATTTGAAGAATATACAAAGTGACACTTAATAAAAAAAGAGTTTATTATTAGTCTACATTTGCAAACAATTAATGCCTAAATTTTCTTTCCCTCTCTATGCATGTTATGGATTTTCAAAAACATTGTGGAAGTAAGCAATTATGTGGAGATAAAAAGTTTTTTCATTCCATAACTTATTGAGTATCCGCTTTTGGTCCCATATTTATCGAAAAGGTGTAAATAATATTATTTTTTGCCATGCACTACGCATGTGATGGTTGAAATAGATGTTTTCTTGTACTCTTGCTGACGCAGCTACCAAATAATCATTTTTTCTTTCATTTTGTATTTTTTTGTTTATTTTTTCTTTATTACTGAAACGCTAATAAAAAATAAAAAATATCAGCAAGGATGATGGAAATTTACAACTTCAACCACCTTGTGCACCGTACATGATAAAAAATAATATTATTTTCACTATTCGGGAAAAATAGGAGCAGAATTGGACAAACCTAAAGAGTTATGGGACCAAAATCAAAGAGTCAAAATATTTGAGACCAAAAGTGGACAATCAATAAGTTATGTGAGGAAAATTTATTTTTTCCTCCAATTATGTGTAACATAACTGTTGATTCAGATACGTGGAGTGCACTTCAACAGTACTCAGCGCCCTTGTTATGTTCAACAAGATGTACCCTCATCATCGAAACCACGAGATCAAGACCTGCATTACAAAGGCTGTTAACTTCATCAAGGATACTCAAAGGCCCGATGGTTCATGGTATATATATATATATGTATTGCAAACTTGCCTATTTGAATTTAGTGTGTTTCTATTTGATACTCCCTCCATTTAATATAAACTAGCAATAAAGTCAAAAAAATAGTGCTTCAAGGGGTAATTTGGTAAAATTTTATGTAAAGTAAATAAATTAGTGTAATATGAGACCAAAAATAAAAAAGTAAATGCATTTTGTGTAAATATGTAAATATTATGAGTGTTGAGTTCATTGAAAAGATTTTCTTTTTTGGGTTTGCACGGGACGTCCTAAAAAATAAAATCTGGTAAAATCTGCTATTCTTCATCATAATAAATACATAATATTTTTTGTCAAATAATTTTATCATTTCTAAATTTTATTCCTATTAACTTTTAGATCTTTTTTTCATTTAACTTAAACTCTTGAATTTTTGGTCCATTTGATATTAAAATTCTGAATTTTTTTCTCGGTAAAATTATGTAAATTACATGACAAAATTAAATATTAAAGTTAATAGGACAAAAAAATAATTAGAATTACAGGAAAAGAGGTGTCCTGTATGTTCATTTTATGATCATATAAACTTAAGATGATGTGTTATATATATACAGGTATGGAAAATGGGGTATTTGCTTTACATATGCTACATGGTTTGCCGTTAGTGGACTGGCAGCAAGTGGTGAGACATACGAAAATTGTGTGGCAATTCGAAAAGCAGTATATTTCCTCCTAAAATTACAAACGGATGACGGTGGCTGGGGAGAAAGCTATCTCTCTTGCCCAAAGGAGGTAAATTTCTTGATATTATATAAAATAAATTCTACTTATGTACTATATATATCTATAAATATATATAATAATAGTTTATATTACAAATCGTTCCATATTTAACTATCAGATAAAATAGATTTAGTCTTAAAATTAATTTTTTATGAGATTTAGTTCCAAATTTTTTGATAAGTTCTAATTTTAGTCCCAAATTAAAAGTGAAAAGTGAAATAACATCGTTTCGAAGACCGAAATTGGTAATTTCGGCATATCTATTGATGTAGTGCATGAAAAGTTAAAGGTGAAATAACAACATTTTCACCTTTTAATTTGAGACTAAAATTGGACTTTACCAAATTTGAAACTAAATATGATAAAAAGTTAATCTTGGAACTAAAATTGAACATTATTTAAAACATTTGGTAGTAAATTTGATAAAAAATTAATTTTGGGATGAAATCTATTTTCTAAAATTGTCAGGGACGCTTTGTGATTCAAACTCTATTATAATAATATATTGGGCTAAATTGAGCATAAATTATTTTTACTTATTTTTCTTTAAAATTTTGAATTTTTTTATATACATCATATATAGCTCAACTGGTCTAATCTTTCTTTTCTTGCTCTAAATATAAGGTTAACCCCTTTGTTAAATTTTAAAAGCTCTTTGTAACAATAATCTTTGATTTTTTTATTTCTTCGGTTAAAATAGAAAAGTCTTTACCTCTATTTTTTTAATTGAACTCATGCATAATTCTTTCAATTATAAAATAATTTAAATGATAGTTGATATTTCAAGTATTGTATCTCCTTTAATCTAAATCCTTTTTAATTTCTATGTGCATATACATATTCAATATTTTTTCAAGTAAACGAATTATGACATATTCTTTTACAATTCTACAAAGATATGGTGCATATCAATATTTGTATATGACAACAAACAACTCATAAATAAATAATTTGTGATCCGATCATGAATAAGAAGGTGTTTTCAATTATCAAAAGGTTGAGCATGTCTCCTTATTAATATATAATAAAGAATATACATGTTCTTATATATATTTATCTTATCCATGAATATACATATTAAATTAGACAATATTAGAAATGAGATAGGGTCTTAATATTTACATATTTTAAAAGAAAATATAATTAAAAAATAATTGGAAACTTTGTCCCAAGTATGAAATCAGCTCACAAATCACTTTATTTTAAACTAAATGAGTTCCCACGTATTACACATGAATATTAATTAGAATTAAAATTCATGTCATATAATATTTTTATAATATAATAAAAAAATATGAATTTTAAAAGATATATTAATGAAGTTTAATGTGAATTCTAATTTTCATAATTCTAAAGTTTTGTTGTATAAAAATTTATTTTAAAGAATTATTTAAAATAGTTAATTGACATATCAAAATTTTAAAAATCAATCAATGATGCAACATAAAATTTAACCATATTATTACACGTGTCAAAATTTAACTCCCTAGCTACTCTCTTTATCCCAAAAAAATATTGTACTGTTAAATTTTAAAGTATTTTTGTATATGAGTTGACTTATAATATTTAACGGATAAAATAGTTTTTAATTTGTGTGAATTGTTCAAATTATGTGAAAAGATCAAAGACAGATGTCTTTGAGTGTAATTATTAGTGAAATGGGATGAAATTATATATTTTTGTGAGTAATGAAGAGTGAATTGTTCAATATCGTTTGTGACAGAGTATATAGGAGGATTAATAATTTACATTACAACTTTTAATCTATGCATATTATAAGATAATTAATTATATTAATAGAATTAATTTTTAATTTAATAAATATTATCGATCATTTATCGTACGGATAAAAATACTTTATATAATGTTTAATTCTTATATTTCATTTATCCTCATATGTACTTATGCAATATGCAATCATCAAGGTACATTAAATATAATGCCCATTAAAGTAAGGAATTTTGACTAATATCGAAGTGTTCTAAATGATATTTTTTGGTAGAGTATTTAGGTTGACATGCTAATATAAGGGTTAATTGCAATGAAATAAGAATCACGACGTTTACAATTATGATATTTCTTTTGTTAGAGTATTCTAAATGATTTTTTTTTTAGTAGAGTTGTTTGCCAAAATCGTGTCTCACGCAAGTGTACGTGGTCGTAGTAGACGTGACAAGGTAACCAAGTTAAAATATCGAACACAAAGAAACGATGCGATATCAAGCAAGTATTGAATGTTCACAAAAGATAATAGCTAGTGAAAGTAAGAAAAGATCATGGTTTCTATCTACTTCACAAAGAAAAGTAAAACCTAACTATCACCTCTAGGAAGTGAGCAAGTGTGGTGTGTGTGCATGGAAGTACTCCTACTATGGTTCATCTAGTGTCCTATCCATCCTAGCATGCAAAAGGTTTCTTGGTGTCTTAATCAAGTAATGACTCTAACTAGTGTCTAGATCTCTCTAACAACACAAGCTAAAGGGCTCTATTAGGTGTCTAGATCTCTCTAACAACACCCAATACTCTTAATGAGAGGTCTAAGCTAATATGCAATTCTCATTGGTCATACAAGACATATATCAAACACTTGGCATGCATAATTTTTTTTATAAGAGATTCAATGAATAGCTCAATTCTCATATTATTGCTAACTCATATAGGCTCATCCAATCCAATTAAACATCCCAAACATTCATTTAAATCATCAATTAAGAGAATTAATCCATCAAGATTGCTAATTCATGCATAGGATTAACCAGAGACTAAATTCATCATAGTATTCATACAACCACGCAACAAGAAATTAGCCAATGGCTAATTGAAAATGGAAATCAACAATTAACAATCTAATCATCATTACTAAACACTAAAACAATAGAAGTCTAGAGAACTTACTAAATGTAGGTGGAATTGAAATACAATCATCAAACCTTGAGATGCTATCTTCTAATCCAGAATGCGAAACACAAAATCGAACTGTAGGAATGTAGCTAAGATCATGACTAAGCTAATGAAACAAACGGATCGTCGATCCAACGGGTAGATCAAAAGTAATTGTAGAAAGAAGCAAGAGATTAACTCCTAATATAATTGGTAACTACCTAATTCTCTCTCTAAACTAATCTAAGAAAATGGAAAATGGTAAAAGTCCATCTCAAATCTGAAACAATGAGTATTTATAGTATCCACAATGATTAGACCAATGTGCCCTTCATTAATCACGGGAAAGGTCGAGAATACCCTCGAAAATGCCAAATTTCGGACCCACGCTCGGACAACTTCACAGGTGCGCTTGGACGGACCAAGCTTGTTGTGACCGAGCGCCTGGCTACGTGTGGTCGAGCGCCAGCGATGTTGACCAACAGGTGAAATCCGCTCGATCATAGAAGGCCTGTGACTCGGTCATAAGCTATGAACTGCTCGGTCACAGTGTATCTTCGACGTCTGATTTTCAACTTTTATGTTTTCGATCCCACGGCTCGTCTAAGCTTCCTGGGGTCTTCAATTGAGTATTTAAAACATCTCCATGAGCTCGGATTCCATCATTTCGCCTCCTATAGTCGGAAATTGCTCATTTTTGCTTATTTTCACCTATAAAGCACATTTTCTTGCCAACAACGTGTCAATAGCACAATTTATAGCATTTTAGGGTCAAATATGAACATAAACTCATCAAAACATATAGAAATGGATGCAAAAAGATGCAATTATGACCCTAATCACACCCCAAACTAGATTGTTGCTCGGCCTCGAGCAACGAAGCGATAAGATTGGGGAATAATTGTATCAATGAAGCATCAAGCACATAATCAAATGCCATGGAAGTATCAATCAATATCAAGGAAGTCTAGAATGCAATATCATCTAATCAATCATTAACAAAGAATCAATGAGCAAAACATCAAGTCTATGAGTCAAGATCCTCACAAGGAAGTGTATAGCTCAACTCTCAAGTGTATGAGGCTCTCGCAATCATCACACAATGATACATATACTACCATAAGCTTGGCTCAAGTCTACATTCTCCACCACTTGAAATGACAAATCGTTCACACATCAATGAGGACTTAATCAAGGTTGTAGTGTTGCCTCTTTGGTATGGAATGATAGATATGGATAAAGTGACTAAGTATGATTAGTAAAGCAAGAAGGAATCAACATAGAGAACATTCACCTCTTTATGCAATAAGCACATATCTTCATGCTCTTTCTAAGTCACACTTTTCAAAGATCATTCTTCCCTTTTTGACAAGTTGTGATCATACTCACAACAAAAGTCAACTTGACCATATTCTCAACAAAAGTCAACCTTGTTCTCATGCTTGCTACCAGTTGCTCTTGAACCTTTCTTTTCACATCAATCCATGCATAGAATTTCTTGAATATCTTTCACTTAGGCCACCAAGTTCTTCATCATATCACCAATCTTCCTTCCTTCTTTTCACTCTACTAATCAAAAGGACAAGAGAGTTCCAAAAAGGAAGCAAAAATGACTTAAAGTGTGGTTAGCCAAAGAAAAGGTTTATAGGCACAAAAATGGTAAACAATGGATCATAATATCAATGGTAGGCTCATATGGGCAAAGTGACTCAATATAGATCAAAGAAATGGCTCAAATCATATCATGTGAACTCTTCATTTAATGTTGCCTCAAATAAGACCAAAGCCAAGTTCTAGAATATAATGCATATGTGTGGAACTCACATTAAAGAATATCATCCGTTCAAGATTGAAATGGGCATAAATGACTCAAAACCTCATGGGTAATAGGTGATCAAGACTCATATCATCTCAAAATGCTCAAATCATCAAAGTATCAAGCATCATAGAATCAATAGCAAACTAGACAAAACATGAATCAAATCATACATCCACTACATCTAACATGAACTTTCAACACCATCCATACAATAATTAAACTATCTCATGCATCACTACTCAAAACTAGCAACAATATGGCTATCATATCAAGCAAAAACAAGTCATCATCATAAGCACAAGGTCTAAAGCATCATAGAACACTAAGAATCAACATAAGCATAGCATTGCAATGAGATTTAAAAAACGAACACACACCCCCAAACTTTTTTGGACCAAGGGTCTAAAAAGTTTGGCAAAAGAATGAAGTAAAGATCATGCAATGCACAAAACAAACCACAATACTCATAAAATACACAATAAATCCAAAGGACATATCCATAATAATAGCAAACTAATCAAACAAACAACCTAAAATCCCACAATCTCAATAACAATACCAAATACAATCTCCAATGAACAACTAGAAATAAGGATAGGAAAGCAAGATAAAGAATAAGAGATCGTTACCCAACCCCATGAAGTTAGACCGAAGTATTCACTTCACGAAGGAGGGTATCTCGGATGAGTGAAATGCTTCTCTCCAATGTGCCATTGCATCATTGCCCATTGATCGTCGAGCAACTCCGTGAGGTCTGTAAGCATGGACGTCACATTGTTACGGATGGAATGGTAGTCTCCTCTCATAAGATCAACATCTGTCCGAAGGGGAGTAACATCGGTCCTAAGAGATGTGATCTCTTGGCCCCAAGCATCAAAGCTCCTACCCCTACTCCTTGTGAACCTCCTCACTCATACTCCTTTTCCTCCTCTACTTGCTCCTCATTTAGCTCTATCCTCATGCTTGTTTCTCATTTTGCCCTCTTAGTAACTTTCTTCTTACCTAGATGAAACGTGCGAGCTATCTCAAAGTGTATGGGGCTGTCCAAGCTCTAATTCGCCTCATCCTTGATAGTGATGGCATCGTAATCCACAAGGGGAAACAGAAAAATACGAGATGGCCTACCTGTGAGGCAATGTGTTCTCTTCTTCCTAGTGAGTAAATGAATCCTCATCAAATAGCATAAATCAAGATAAGAGAAATCCTTTCCATCCTCACTCGGCTCCCATCCTACGCACCTAGCAAGGTGAGCAATCATACCTCCATATGCACAATTAACCTTTGAATATTGATGGGAGAGATTCTTGCAAAGGTAGGCCCCAAAATTGGCCTTCAAGCTCTTAGTCACGGAATAGAGGATGTAGAGTTCCTCATTCCCCACTCCACCCGTCTCGTATCTAGAAAAAGCTGTGTTTGCTAGGACTTTTTGCACATAGGTGAAAATGGGGTTGGCAATTTGAGTTGCCTTGGAATGTTGAGCTAGGAAGTCTTGCTCTTTATCTCTTGAGATAACTTTCCAAAATGCTTGCTCCCTAACAAACCTTTCCTTGTCATAGAAATTGGTTGTTGGAGCCTCTTCTTCACAACCGAATGCTAGGTTCACCTCTTGGATAGTCATACTATGAGCTCGGTTATCAATGCGAAAGTAAATTCGAGTCTGCACACCACATACCTCCTTGACCTTCAAGGTGCTAAGGAACTCAATGTTGAGCTTTGAATAAGAATTGTCGTGGATGTGAAGCAACCCACTCCAACCTATTTTGTGAAATAGCTCCTCAATGTCCTCTCCAAATCTAAGACACTCGACCGTCTCCTTATGGAAGTACTTTGCCTCATTGTATTCTATGTTGACAACCTTTCCAAACTTGGTGAAGTAATCCACATTGTCTCCTAAAGAGAATCCAAACACCGACGGCTTGTTGTTACAATTTTCGAAGCATTCCTCCTCTAGACCAACATCATTCTCAATTCGAACTTTCTTAGTCCTCGAGCTTGAGGCTTTTCCTTTCTCCTTATTCGATATCTCCTACATAAAGGCAAAGTATGAGAAAGAGAAGATACAAATAAGCTCAAATAGAACATCTACTACATGCACTAAGCAAGCTAAGTAAGAATTATGAGGTCACTATAAGAATCATTGAATTATTCATGCAATTACACTATTCATGCTCATACTTTTTTCACAATTAATCCTAAAATAAGAATAATTCATAGGTGAATCAAGAAAATTACTTCAACCCATAGCAATTATAGATCGTAACATCAAACAACAAGCATTACTTCATGATAAAAATTCAATCTTTGCACAAAATAACTCAAAATTCATCACTAAGCCTACCCTAAAAAATTCCAACTTCAATTAGCTAAAAAATCAACAATATAAGCATGCAATTGGGCTCCCAATGGATTACCCATCAACAATGTAGCTTAATTCCATCACTAATTGCATAAAAACATGCTAAGAATACAAAATTCCCAAATTCAAGCTTAAGAACACTAAAATGGAATTTCTAATTCTCACTAATTAAATTATGGAATTCATGCCAAAATATAAGAAATAGTAAGTAGGGAGTGAAGAAAACATACTTATGGAAGGATTTTAGGAAGTGAAATGAAGAGATTGAAGTTGCAAGATTTTTCTCCTCCTTCTTCCTTGGTGTTCTTGAGAGGATGTGTGTGCAAGAGTGTGGTGAGAAGTGTGTGTTTGTGTGTAGAATATAGTGGATATAGGTGAGGGAATAAAGGGTGGTCAAAATAAAAAAAATGGTCAAATTGATCTACATCGACTGCCGCGCTCGGTCAATTGTTGACCAGCACTCAGACGCCTTGAGCCAGCCGCTCAGACGGCTGTGTTCGAGCGCTCGAGCTCGTGAGGTCAAGTCCAGGTGTGCTCGGTCATGCATGCACCGGTGCTCGTGTTGATGTAATTTTCATAAACGAGATCATGTGGCTATAATAACAACGATTACACCAACGATATGCTGAAATAGATGAACGTGCGAGGTTTTATGAATAAACAGGGAGGTCGTTTATATAAGCTCGTCGTTCGAGCATAACTTCATTAGGGTAAAAATTTCATATCCTTCATTCGAATGAATTCGGTTACATTATATAGGAAATACAACCTGCTGGATCGTCACCAGCCTGCTTCAACATAAGCTGCTGATCAGCAGCCTGCTTCACTAGAAGCTACTGAACAGCTACCTGCTTCGCTATAAGCTGCTGACTCGTCACCAGCTTAATAACTGTTGACTCGTCAGAGTGTTCTTCGATCTGGTTCTTTCTTCGCGTTTGATCAATTCTCTTGGATACGTCAATCCGCACTTGATTAATTACTTCCTTAAGCACGCACGTCGATTATTTCATTAACAGTTGCCCCTAGCCTGATGTTTGTTTGAATTGTTGGATGGATAACGAGCATCGGGCTATTTTGATCTTCGCAAGATTTCCCAAGTAAAAGGAAGTAGATTGAGCTTGAATTGATCTGTCTTCCTTTTTGTTTACTTCTTTGTGCTTGTATTTCCTTGTATTCATGCATAGATGCATCAGATGTGGCTTTGCAGGATTCCATAACCGTGTAACGAATACATAGAAGGACGCTACAGGTCTCGTTAAAAACCTAGCCGTAAACCACCCTTGTGGATAAACCGGTTATAGGGAAAAAAGAGTACCGTGCAATCCTTCCAAATACCCGTAGGCTATTTGAATGCCTGCGTTTGTAGCTCCATTCGTGCGGGTTGAATGGGCTTTGACTTCCTGTGTTTCTTTATACCTGCAAGTAGATGTATTTGAAAAAATAGTTTGCAGCTTCTCGATCTCTATGGAGACTCTCTTGTGCTTTGTTATTGCTGGAATATTTGATGTATAGTTTCTTGGCGAGCTCTTCCGCTTGGTTGCTCTGTGACTTTCGTTGTAGTATTGGGCCCTGCTTCTTTCATACTGATGGATGAGATTTAATCAGCTGGGATGCCATCATTCACTCCGGTTGAAGGATAGATTACTTCTGCCGCTGGTGAATGTGCCCCCAACTGTTTAAGCTTTTGCTTTAGCATTCTTGTATTGTCCGCCTGGTGTCTGAAGTATTGTAGACGTCAGTTTTGCCTCTTTTGGTGGCTCCTTTTATTCTGCCGATCAGGATGCTCTTGATGTTCTTGTTTTATTTTTTTACGAACTCTAATGAAATGCCATTTATGTCTAATCATTATATATTACCTTTCGCGGGCTGTTGGGTCTTTAAGTCGCTCTGTTTCGCCTCTTTTTGGGCACGAAACGAATAAGACACTCGCGTGGAATTGGGCCATCAGGAAGCGTTCACTTCGTCCTTAGGAGCGTATCCGCGTCCCATTGGTGGACATGAAGCGATGTACCAGTATTACCGGGTACATCCACTCTGCTATCCTCTGGATCGTATGCAACATCCTTCGAAGGGGCCTCAGATGTACACTCAAGTCCCTCTAGGTGTGGTCTTTCGGGGCATCATGCTTTATTCTTGTTCGGAGAGTTGTTAGGTATTTAATGCCGTAACTTTTCAACCCAAGAAAGCGTTAGCATGCTTGTGCTCTGGTGCAGGACATATCGGTATAGTATACTACTATTTTTTCACTGCACGAGGAGCGTGCTCGACCAGGCAGAGCCGTGGCTCTACCTGGAGCGTATTAACCCTCTGTAGCCACTCGTGTTAGGCGATTTCATTCAGACTGCGACCTTCTCAAAAAAACCGTCTATAGCATTCATTAACTGTTCTGTGCACTTTGTGAGCATCCTGATCTTGAGCTGCCTGCTTGAGTCAGACCACCAGCTAATTGATCTTTATCAATTTGGCCAAAGCTTCCTTTGCCCGATGCTTGTGATCAGTATGAATTCAAGCTTTTTGCTTCTTGATGATTTTGTGTGTCAGGGTCTGCCCCCCAGTATAGTATTGGGGTATCAATGGTTTCGAGCTCACATACCTGTTCGTCGTCTTTTGATCTACCTGTCTCTTGGTAATTTATTGTTTTCTCATTGTAGATCAAGGCGTTACAGTTGCCATTCCTCCAGAATTCAGTACTTTCTGTTAAAGAGTAATGGCTCTTGGTACCGGACTGAACAAACGCAAGATGGACCCTGCCGTCTAAAATGGTGGTATTACGGAAGAAGAGAGGAGCTCAAATCCCGGCACCACCGGCGTCTGCGTCTGTCCTGGTTGCTGCTGCTGTTGCATATGGTGCTCGGAAAAGTCTGCAACAGAGGAACGATGGTGGCATTTCTGTTGGTGCCGCTGCTCTTTATCAACATTGCATCATGCTTGCTTCCTAGCCCCCATTCAACTGTTGATTGTGATTTATGATCAGGAGTTGAATGATTTGAAATGTTTATTGTGAATTGCCAACCTGCATTGTTGATAAAGAATAGTATATTCTCCTTTAAGAAGGATTTTCGCTTCAAGAAGGTGCATTGCCTATGTAGGCGGAATCATGCCTCTGGGAGGCGCATCGCGGCATCGTCTATAAAGACGGAATAATCATGCCTTCAAGAAGGATTATCACTTCGAGAAGGCGCATAGCATATGGCGGCACGTCTTATAAAGACGGGATAATCATGCCTTCAAGAAGGATCATCGCTTCGAGAAGGAGCATCGCCTATATAGGAGGAATCATGCCTCTGGGAGGCGCATCGCCTATGTAGGCGGCATCGTCAATATGGAGGAATGGACATCGCGAATAAAGACGGAATACTTGAGTCTTTGCCTATAAAGACGGAATTATCATGCCCCCAAGAAGAATTATTGCTTCTGGGAAGCGCATCGCCTATATGGGCCGCATCATCAATATAGGCTAGATATCATTGCTTATAGAGATGGAATAGTCGCATGAATTAATTCTCTCTTTTTGGCAGATGCCTTGAGAATTTTACCTGGTGATATATCTGTGATCTTTCTTCCTTAATATTTTAGGAAGTGTTGACGTCGTTCTGGTTTATATTGAGATCAAGACCTTTATCAAAATAATGTTGATAAAGACTACTTTCCTCGAGATGGATATATCTTCCAGTATGTGCCAGTTCCTCCAAACTATTTGTCCGTGCCCGATATTTCTGATGGAATCAGCATATATCTTCTTTGTTGAGGTGCTGGCAGCTTGTAATGTAGGTGACTGATTTAGAGTGAATAAAGAGATGAATGTGTCATCTGCCAAAGCATAGCTTGAGAAGATGAAAACTCTATTTATTTGGAGATAGTTGGAGTTTTTATCATGAAGTGTGATAGCTGGCAATCCTTAAAGGAATGCTTGAGGTTGGCTTGCCTTTCCATGCACTTGCTGGTGTAGTATTCAATGTTATGATGATACGCATAATATCTTTGCGTGTTAGATCATCGTGCTGGAAGGTATGCTCCTCTTGATTTGTTGTCGACTCTTTTATTGGCGTTGTGCGCTTTCAAATAAGCTCATCGACGTTTATATTCCAATCTGGGTTTGAAATCTTTGCTGAGAAGGCTCTCGCTCGGTCGTTTGCCATTGAGGTGCTTCTCAGGCACTGATTCTGCCAGGACTGTTGTGTCTTGATTATGTTCTGCCCTTTGTACGTTTTCTAAATGTTCGACCTCCATTGGTACTACTTCGTCTTGTGAAGTAGCCAACTTCTTGGGTCCCAGTTCAGTTTGTACGGGAGAACTTTCAAGAAATATTTCTCATGATTCTGCAACACAGGAACTTTGCATGTTGTTAATGGCATATATGGCAGATTATTTTTGCATTTATCCTGTACAAAAGGATAAACTGAATATGTGACGAAAACTTCCCTGGTATCAGAGTTGATAAATTAGGCAATTCATGGCCTTCTCGTTGGGGATAATTCTCCGTCTTCATAAAATCTTTGCTATTTCCGCAACAAGTCTTGGAATACATCTTGCTGTTGGGTTTAGAACAAGGACAGTGGGCACAATACTTCATATATCGACTTGTTATCGAGCAACTTCTTGACTTCCACTGTCAGTGCCTCGTACTTTACCGAGCCAAACTTCTATTTTTTGCTTTGATAGGTGTTAACTCTTCCCTCGGTGTAGTGCGCTTTTGCTTTTCTTTCCACCTTGGATCTAGAACAGGTCCGTCAATGTTCAGTTTGTCTTCAATCTCCATCGGTTCACAATCGAGCCTAGGTTTGAAATCTTGGCTGAGTAGGCATTCGTCTGGGCATTCACCTTCGACGTGCCTTTCAGGCTCTGATTCCACTAGGACAGGTACAACAGGATTGTGTACACTCTCTGGTACGTGGTCTGGGTTATCGACCTCCATTGGTTCCACTTCAACTTCGGAAGCATCCAATATCTCAGGTCCCAGATCAGTACATATGGGAGGACTTTCAATCGTGTGTACATAAGTTACCGATGGCGCATTTTGAAGTAAACATTCTCGGGCTTTCTTTTGATCACCCTTTATTGTGCCGGCTCCATTTGGTGTCGGGAATTTTAGACAATAGCATTAAGTTGGCAAAAAGTCCTCTGCTACTGATGATATTGTAAACTTGTTTAACTAGGATGTTGTGCGTCTGATCCGATAATTGTCCTCTTCCTTCCCTCACTCGAAGTTTGATTTATTTTGTAATCAAACATCGAGGGTTCTTGTAGTTTCATGTCAGCTCAGCTTTTCCGCTGTCGGGCCAATGTGTCTGCCTGTGTGTTTGGTTGGACTTGGAATATTATTAGCTGGGAATCTCCAAAAATTTGAAGTTTGGTTGCCCCAACAGATAATGATAACTTAAGTCCGGCTGTCAAAGTTTCATACTCGGCCTTGCTGTTTGTAGCTGTGAAGTCGAATCTGATTGCTGAAGTGAAGACTTGTCTATCACAAGCTCCTGTTGTTGTATTTGTTGATGATTCGTCTATGTAGAGGTGCTATGAGACTTTATGCCCCCTCGTTGGATCTTGTGGGAAAGTTAGCTCGACGATGTAATCGACAAGCACTTGTCCCTTGATCACTGTTTGGGGTGCGTAGGTTATTCCATATTGGCTGACCTCTAGTGACTACGTCTTGCAATGCCCTGCCGATGCGGTATTTGCCTCAATAAGAATGTTGTCAACACTTGCATTAAGTTGCATCGGATAACTATCATAGGAGAGTTTGATCTTCAGCTCACATCGTCTTCAAGTTCAGGTGGAGGCCTCGATAGGTAACGCTCAAATGTCATTTTTCATTCTTGACATTTTGATTAACCCATCTTATATCTATTCATTTTTCTATTTTCCCAGATCTGGGTGTTGCAGTTGTTTGGAGTCTGATTCTCCCTCGTTCAACTTTATCGTCGGATGTTGGACTTCTTCTTGAATGGATGCTTCTGGGATAATAGGAAATTGAGGCGATGTTGGTAACTGTGAGTTTATGTTGCCCTCTGAATGAGTTGATAACTTTGCTTATAGGCCGAACTTTTTATCGTTAGAGGATCTATTCTCGGGAAACTGTTTATGATCCAATCGTCTAAGCGAGAGGATTCACGCAGTCTTTTACTCTGAATAGATACTCTAGATATTCGTTGCGACCTATTTCCTTTGTGAGGATCTAACTTCTCCACTCTCGGTTGCCTTGACCTGTCTTGAATGGGTCGTCGTTTTGTAAATGATGAGTTGTGTATTGATTCCTCCGTGTTCTTAATTGCATTTGTTCTCTTCCATCTGCTTGAGAAATATGGATCAGAGGGTTTGATTTTGAGCTTCGGGCACTTCTTCTTGAATAAGGTTCGCCAGTCGATGCTTTTGAGTGAAGCACGATGCTTTGGATAAGAATTTCCTTCATATGGATTTTTTGTCGGGTGCTAGATCTTCAGCTAGATTTGTGCCGAAAGAATCGATGATGACAATGGTGATAATGGGATATATAGGGTTAAATCGTCTGGATGTAGTGACACCTTGACATGTAGGTCTTTAATTGTCTTCATCATAGACAACAAGATTCCGTTTGAAGTCTCTCCGCAAGGACATGGAGGCCGTTCCTCTTACTTAAAGTGAGCGGAGCCGGACACTCTGTCGCTTGGGTCTGACTTCGTAGAAATCTTGGTGGCTTTTTTAGCACCTTCAGGGCCTAACCTTTCCATTTCTGGTCAACGTGGTCGTTCACGAACTGACGGTTGCTTTCCTTTGATCTGCTTCTTCCTTTGCTAGCTATCAGCTTCATTTTCTGGTTGACGCTGAACAGTTCATTCATAGACAGGTTCTGGTTCAGGTTGCATCTCAGATGGACCTGCTGTCCCTTGTTGCTGTTGCTGTAGTATTTTGGGTAGCCGGAACATCAGTGTTCTCCAACTGTTGCCTATTTGTTGTAGCATTATGTATCATCGTTGACTGCTCCGATGCGGGTGCTCTCTGAGTTGGATGATTATTATTTCTCCCATAGGATATTACACGAGGTTGAGATATTTCACGAGCAGGTGAGCGGGCGAGCAGGTGGCGAGCAGCTAGTGTAATTCATCCGAAGGAGGCGAACAACTGAGTCTCCTACAAGCGAACAGCTTCAAGGATTTCTTCCGGCGAAAAAGTGATCAACTAGTGTAATTCTTCGCAGGTCCACTAATTTTTTTATTTTTGAGTCCTTCCAGTTGCGAGCGAAAGTCTTCAAGGATAATTGGTAATTCTTCTGGAGATATATTAGTAATTTCTTTGCAAGGAAATGTATTCTTCGGCATGCAACTGGAATTAATCTTCAAGGTCACCAATTTTCTGCACTTCTTGGACTGTGATTGGTCTTCGTTTCAAGGGCTTCACTTCTTGAATTTAATTGCATTAGTAAGCAATTCTTCTTCTCTTGCTTCGTCATTCGAATAAATTGCTTTAGCAAGCAATTCTGTTCTTCTGGGAATTTAATTGTTTTAAGAAACAATTTTTTCCTCTGGAATTTAATTGCTTTAAGAAGCAAATTTTTCCTTCGGAATTTAATTGTTTAAAAATAATTGTTTCCGCATGGAATTTAATTATCTGAAGAAGTAATTTTTATTCCTCTTAAATTAATCTTGCAAATAATTAATTTTAAATTTACAAGATTAACTAATTTGAAATGGACTAGTAATTATTAGATTTAATTAAATAGCCCAAGAATATAAATGGGACCAAATTAATTGACTAGCCCATTTAGTAATCAAATTCTCCTGAAGTCGCAACACCACCCCCTTTTTTTTTTCTTTTCGCATGGGCTGTTGTCGTGGGATTTAAATCCCTTTAATCAATATAGCCCTTGACTTGGTCTAACCTAGGGTGGATGGTACGGCATATCGAAATTTTTTTCTCCATACCATTACCGTACCAAAATTTTCGATATCGAAAAATATCATACCGTTGTCATACCGAAAATTTTGGTATACTGAATTTTGATATACCAAAATTTTGATACAAAAAAAAATCATACCATTTTCATACCGAAAATTTTGGTATACCAAAATTTTGGTATGACAACGGTATACCGAAAATTTTGATATTTTTGGTATACCAAAAATTTTGATTTTTTCGGTATATCGAAATATTTCCGGTATACCGAAATATTTTCAATATGAAATTTTTGGTATACCGCGATTTACTGAAAATATTTCGGTATATCGCGGTATACCGAAATTTCTATATTTATATATCGTTACCGTATCAAAATTTTCGATACGATACCATACTGTACCGAAATTTTCGGTAGTATACCAAATTTTTTGATAAATTCGATATTTTTCGATACGATAAGTGCGGCATACCGATATTTTCGATATTTCCTCCACCCCTAGTCTAACTACTACATCAGTACATGAGCAATTAACTATTTCAAACTGAGGAATCATAAAATCCAACTCCACGCAAGCCAAATTGATCTGATCAGAGTACTCCCAATCCTCTTCTGTGCGCATTTAGGTTTCCAAATGAAGATGTCGGGAACGTGAGCCCTGCTTGCGCGAACAGCTGTTATTGGCTAATTATAATATTCGCCCTTCGCCGGCGAACAACTACGTAAACCCCCTTGAAATAGGCGAACAACTTTCGGAAATATTTTTTGGCCGCGAACAACTAAAATGGGCGAGCAATTCCTACATGCGCGAACATCCCTTTATTTAATATTTTTATCGGTGAGCAGCTCCTTTGGGCGAGCAGCCCGTTGCGGCGAAGAGGTATCGCGGCGAACAATTTTATTAATCTGCCAGCGGCGAACAGCTCGTGGAATTTGGTTTGCGCGAACAAGTAAATATGTAAACAATTTTCATCATCGACTCACTTCCACAGCGAACAGCTTTGATGCGACCCATCATATATACGAACGACTCCCGTCAGCGAGCAACTCCTTCGGCAGCGAACAACTTCATATATGGTTCGAGCGAACAACCCCCATGGTGGACAGCCCGTTGCGGTGAGCAGCTCGTGTAGGTGAACAGTTCCCTAGGCGAGGAACTCCTTCAGTGAGCAACTTATGAAAGCGGCGAACAGGTATGCTTCGGCGAACAGATTTTGGGCAGCGATCAACTTACTTCTGCAGCGAACAATCCCCGCGGCGAGCAGGTGAGGTCGGCAAACCGGTGAACAACTTCTATTATTTTATTTTATTTTCTTCTTTTTTTTTAAATGGAACCGACCTCACCGACGTTGACTTGGTCAAGAATTATGGCTCAAACATATCTTGCTCCACTTTCAATTTCTTCAACAGCTACCTCAAAGACGCATCGAGAACCGCTTCCGCCGTTGGCTTCAAAGGCGGCGACGCCCCACATCATGTTTCAATTGCAACAACTTCCGATGTTACCTGAGCCACTGAGTTGAGTGAGACCCGTCGCCAAAAGATATTACGTACGCCAGGATCCTTTTTGCCGGAGATAAAGCGGCGGTCGGCGGTGTTACTCTGCCTGGGTCTGATTTGCTATAGAAGTTGCCGCTCCGTCTTTAGGAATTTCGTCGGCATGGACCTTCCTTCTGATGGCAAGCACCCTAACTTATTTCTTGAATCGACAAAATTTTATTTTTTTCAGGCCTTCTCAAATGATCAGAATGATATCGGCCGGACAAGTGTGTAACTTCATCATGAATGTCAATTCGTCTGGAATTTATTATGAATCCAGCATCGTTCTTCAATCTTCTTACGTGAAGAACAACTGATTTCTTTTTCTGAAAAATCTATCAGAAATAAAATTATATGAATACATGTATGAAATACAAATTATTTCATTTTGCTTTGATAATTAAAATTTTTAAAAATATGTATTCGATTCTTCTGCTGAATGCATAAATAAACTTGTATAAACTAAAACATCATTCATGAAAGGAGAATAAGAAAACTTATCTTTTAATTTATGGATTGTCTGATCTCGAAGGTTCAGGCCCCTTCCTCTAGCGCCAAATTGTTGATGTAATTTTCGTAAACGCGATCATGTGGCTATAATAACAACGATTACACCAACGATATGCTGAAATAGATGAACGTGCGAGGTTTTATGAGTAAGCAGGTAGGTCGTTTATATAAGCTCGTCGTTCGAGTAGAACTTCGTTAGGGTAAAAATTTTATATCCTTTATTCGAACGAATTCGGTTACATTATATAGGAAATACAAGCTGCTGGATCATCACCAGCCTGCTTCATCATAAGCTGCTGATCAGCAGCCTGTTTCACTAGAAGCTGTTGAACAGCTACCTGCTTCGCTATAAGCTGCTGACTCGTCACCAGCTTAATAACTGTTGACTCGTCAGAGCGTTCTTCGATCTGGTTCTTTCTTCGTATTTGATCAATTCTCTTGGACACGTCAATCCAGACTTGATTAATTACTTCCTTAAGCACGCACGTCGATTATTTCATTAACAGCTCAGACACTTGTTTCCTGACGCTCGATTAGTGCCCAGTTTCCACACTTCCAAATCTTAATTTTCCTACACCACTTCAAATAATTTTAAACCACCACATACATCGTCAATCATAATCAAATAGCCAATATGAAGAATGATCACACCCCCTAAACTTTTTCGGATTGTAAATCCTAAAAGTTTGGAAAAGAGTGATGAATATGGCATAAGCTAAGCAATTAAACACCAATCCAAGTACTAGCAAGCACAACAATTTCCAACACCTATCCTACCATCTCAATATGAACTTCCCAACTTACAATCAACTAAGCACAAGTAAAAATCAGGAGGGAAGAGTGTATAAGATCAAAATGATAAGCAATGATGAACATAACATTTCTTACTTCCTAATCCTTCAAGCAAATCAAACACAAACAAAACTTTCTAAACTATAATTTTAAACAAGTAAACAAGAACTTTTTGGATGGGTTGCCTCCCATCTAGCGCATGGATTTAACGTCCCCTAGCCAGACGGCACCAATGTTAGCTAAATGGCCAAGGATATGTACCATTCGTTCCATTATACATCAATCTCAAAGCTTCATGATTAAGGAGACATGTAGGATTTCTACTCCATACACCCACTTTCCTTATCAATTTTAACTTGTAAGCACATGCAGTTTTCTCCTCTTTTCTCATAACAATCCACCCCCATCTCTTTCTATCAAACATATTCAAGAGGACTTTCAATTCAATCATATCATCAATCAACTTTAAAGGCAAGACAAATTCACAATAAACAACACTATCAATTAAAGGACATGTAGAAGAGTCTAAGGGTTTAGAAATGCTTATTTCTCCTTGTAGCTCATCTTCCACTTCATTTTGTTGTTTTTCTTCAATGAAGCTCAAGTCCATGAATGGACCTTCATCTACCTCTTCTAGTTCTTCCTCCTTTCCTCCTCTTGAATCATCTTCTTCTTTCTCCTCCACTTCTTATTTTTTATTCCTATGAATGCAAACAAAGGAAGTATCATATTGATTATCATTAATAAGAGGATTAATATCATTCTCAATATTATCATGAAGAGGATTAGTAGAACTCTTAATAAAGGAAATTTCTTGAACAGAAGTCTCTTCGATCTCCTCAAACTTATCATCCTCTTTGAGAATTTTCTTATCAAAATCAATGGAATCATAAAGGTCCTTGTATTCATCATGATCATCCTCTTCACTCTCAATTTCTTCTTCATCCTCTTTCTTTTCACCCTCTCCTCTTTTCTCTTCTAGTCCATCCTTCTCTTCTTCATGATCCCTAACAAATTCAACTTGGGAAATGTTATAAGCAATATTACCAATAAGAATAGTAATATCATACTCAAATGAATCATGAGAAGGATTAGTAGAAATTTTAGCATTAGAAAAATCTTGAAGGGAAGGAGCTTTGTTCTCCATAAGATCATCATCATCTTCATCTTCCACATTCCCCTCTTCCACCATACTTTCCACTTCCCCTTCATTTTCATCATCTAGAATACCCCCATCTTCCTCCTCACAATTGGCTTGGGTGCTCAATTGCTCAAAGTAGAGCCCTAACTTCTCGATTCGCACACTACAAGCATATTGTTCCATTTGGAACTCCAAGTCTTTAATTTGGTCACCTTGAGTTTTGAAAATTTTATCAAACTTCTTGTTTGTCTCCTCAAAGCGCCTTTCATCCTCTCTTTGAATTTCTTCGAGTTGAATGAGGATATAAACTAGAGTATCATTAATATGGCTTGGAGGAGCTTCTTCATGGTTGAAAGGCATATAAGAGGGTGAAATGTAGGAATATGGATCCTCAAAGGAGTAGGAATCTTGATAAGTATATGAGTTAGGAGGATAAGAAACTTCTTGTGGAGGTGGTGGTTGATATGGGTGAGGTTGATATGTATAGGAATTAGGAGAGTATGTGTATTGTGGAGAATACGAGTAATGGTTGTATTCGCCCTTCAAGTAAGTTCACTCCTACAAAAAACAAGCAACTATCAACACTCACCCTGAATAAATAAAGAAAAACAAAGAACAAAGAAAAACAAAGGAAACATCAAGTCAAGCTCAACAAAGTGATCGTTTCCCCGGCAACGACACCAAAAACTTGTTTATCAAAATCGTGTCTCACGCAAGAGTATGTGGTCGTAGTAGACGTGGCAAGGTAACTAAGTTAAAATATCGAACACAGGGAAATGATGCGATATCAAGCAATTACTGAATGTTCACAAAAGATAATAGCTAGTGAAAGCAAGAAAAGATCATGGTTTCTATCTACTTCACAAAGCAAAGTAAAAGCTAACTATCACCTCACCTCTAGGAAGTGAGCAAGTGTGGTGTGTGTGCATGGAAGTACTCCTACTATGGTTCATCTAGTGTCCTATCCATCCTAGCTTGCAAAAGGTCTCTTGGTGTCTTAATCAAACCATGACTCTAACTAGTATCTAGATCTCTCTAACAACACAAGCTAAAGGGCTCTATTAGGTGTCTAGATCTCTCTAACAACACCCAATACTCTTAATGAGAGGTCTAAGCTAATATGAAATTCTCATTGGTCATACAAGACATATATCAAACAGTTGGAATGCATAAAATTCTTCTTAGAGATTCAATGAATAGCTCAATTGTCATATTATTGCTAACTCATATAGGCTCATACAATCCAATATAACATTCAAAGCATTCATTTAAATCATCAATTAAGAGAACTAATCCATCAAGATTACTATTTCATGCATAGGATTAACAAGAGACTAAATTCACCACAGTATTCATACAACCATGCAACAAGGAATTAGCCCATTGCAAATTTAAAATGGAAATCAACATTTAACAATCTAATCATCATTACTAAACACTAAAACAATAGAATTCAAGAGAACTTACCAAATGTTGATGGAATTGAAATACAATCATCAAATCTTAAGATGCTATCTTCTAATTCGGAATGCGAAATACAAAATCGAACCGTAGGAATGTAGCTAAGATCATGACTAAGCTAATGAAATAAAAGGATCGTCGATCTAACGGGTAGATCAAAAGTAATTGTAGAAAGAAGCAAGAGATTAACTCCTAATCTAATTGGTAACTACCTAATTCTCTCTCTAAACTTATCTAAGAAAATGGAAAATGGTAAAAGTCCCTCTCAAATCTGAAACCATGAGTATTTATAGTATCCACAATGATTAGACCAATGTGCCCTTCATTAATCGCGCGAAAGGTTGAGAATACCCTCGAAAATAGCCCAATTTATAGCATTTTTGGGTCAAATATGAAAATAAACTCATAAAAAACATATAGAAATGATTGCAAAAAGATGCAATTATGATCCTAATCAAGAGTATTTAGGTTGACATATACTTCTTATGCAACATGCAAGTTTTTATTGTTATAATATATATATATATATATATATATATATATATCTAAAATTTACTATATGATACACAATTTTTCCAATTATTTGTTGCAATTATTTTGGGGAACATAATACAAAATGCTTATTGTTGATTTTTCTTGAAATCAGGAATATATCCCATTAGAAGGAAATCGCTCAAACTTGGTTCATACTTCATGGGCGATGATGAGTTTGATCCATTCAGGCCAAGTAGGTCCTCCTTATACAACATTAAATATTTTTATATAAATATACCTTATCATGTAGCTCAAACAACACTTTTTAATTTTATTATACAATATTGATATTTTTAATAAAATAATTAATATAATTTAAATATATACACAAAATGAGGTCAGAGTTTTACAGTTAAATTAGTTCACAATATATTTTATCATATATAAATAAACATTGTTTGTATAAATAGTTTGATAGGGACCCTACACCTCTCCATCGCGGAGCAAAGCTTTTGATCAACTCGCAGTTACAAAATGGTGATTTTCCACAGCAGGTAAATATCAAAAGCGTACCACATTGATTCATTCGATGAGCAAAAAAAATAAATGTTAATGATATTTTTTTATTTTATTTTGTTACAGGAAATAAGTGGAGTTTTTCTGAAGAACTGCATGTTACACTACGCTATGTACAGAGATACATTTCCATTATGGGCTCTGGCTGAATATCGGAAGCTACTATCAACAACAACCTAAATGCATATTTATTAAGTTTGAAAAATTAAAAAAACTTGATCATGAATTATTTTCGTATAAAACATACTCAACTTTAAATGGATGTTATGTATGTAATTTGCGTCCGTTGCATGTTAGAATGATATTTCATCTTTGAACGTATGTCTAATTATATATGAGTTTAGATTGCATAATCAAAATATATTTAATATATAGGTCTTGGCATTGCACGTTTCACCTCATTTATAATATCCACAATGCTAAGTGTGGGTGATTTGGAAAGTATTGTTAAAAATATTGAAACATAAACTACAACATATACAACGGAAGACTTAAACACCATTTGTAAAACGAATATCAAAATTTTTACGAATTATATAAATTTAATCTGTGATGCAACATGGCAAAATGTTCACTATAACAAAGTAGTGATAGAAATACAAGGTATACAAAAGAAATTAAAAGATAAGGTCACATAGACCAAAACAGGATCTACACAAAAGATCCAAACAAGATCTATAAAAGAGACCTAAACAAGACGTAGTACTTCAATGCATACTATGTACTCGCTCCGTCCCACAGGAATTTGCACACTTTACTTTTTTGGACGTCCTACACAAATTTGCACACTATTAAAAAGGAAATACTGATTTGCTTGCACACTCACAAATTATACACATATTTACCCATGTGCCACTACTTTATTATAAAACAGGGTGCAAATTCCTACGGAGTGGATGGAGTATAAATCCCAAATAATATTTTGTTGAATGTCTAGACACTCAACTCAATTCAAAATGGAAGACAAACTGCCTAAATACTAAATACACTAAGTACTTGATAGTGTTGTTCGAGTTTGTTCTCCAATTAATGTGTGTGATGCTCTTCTCTATATATAGACTCAAAATCTGCTTCTCCACATCACAACGGTCCATAAGGCATGACCAAAAAATCACTCATAATTTTCCTATATGATATATAACTTCAATGTAGTGCTCGTATTCTTCTACTCATGGTCACAACCGCATATCTGAAAGTAACCTTTGAATAATTTTTCATTTTCAACTTGCATACATAGAAAATAAGGACAACATCAAGTAATCATGTGTTAAGTTAATGGAAAGGACAAATTGTGGGATGTTGTCAGAAATGTTGGAAATATATTTTACAATATTTAATCAACATCAATAATCTCTCCCAATTTGATTTTTCTACTACAATACAATGTTATTGACCCAGACATAATATTGGAATATATCAAATAACATATTTTCATAGAAATAACAAGTTTCCTCAACATAAGTGATTTTAATTGTATTTAACAAAATTTAGGTTAAAAATAATAAATATAAATATAGTGATATATTGTTCATAAAGCACAGTAGAAGGTATTTTAGGCCAAACATAAACCTAACACTTACTTGTTAGGAACAACCATTACAACTAAACAAAATAAATTATGTGAGTCTTTACAATCAGAGAAAAAAATTGGAATAACTAAGAAAAAGGAATGAACTAAATAAATCAGTTGTATCTTCAAGAATCTACAAAGTACTCCCCCTAACTAAAATCTCCCCCAGAAAGTAAGCTCCAATCATCATCACTCTATATCAGGAACTTCAGTGTCATCGACTCCAACTTCTGCAACTAGAATCTCAGCAATAGTAATTAAATATCAACTTCAGTAGCAACCTCAACAATGTTTTCTTTAGCAACTGGTTCTGGTTCTTGAGCAGTTAGATCTCTTGTAGAAACAACAAGTTGATCAGAAGTTAAATCCTCAATTACAACTTTCCTGAGTTAGTCCTTCCACCACCACCATCATCTGCAGCAGCACCAACATCAGAGCCTACTTTTCCTATTGGGGTAGAAAGTAGATCCTCCCATAATTTCTTCCTGGTTTTTAGGTATTCAATGTTTGCAAGAAAATTATCAATGGTAATCTGCGAGGAAGAAATCTGGTCTAAAATATAATCAGATGTGAGTTGAACAGACTGAACAGTAAAATATTGGCATGTATGTTGCCAATATTTTCAGCAACATTTGGACCAGGTTGTACAGGAGTAGTAGGAATTTGTTCAAACTAAGCAGCATCAGGCATAGGTGACTCTCTAGGTTTAGTATTCAAAGGTAAAGGCAAATCCACAACTCTTGGACCAACTAGTAGGGTGTTTGATATCCTAAAGCTAGCTTGGAAACTACTTATAGTTTCATCTTCAGGCCTTTCAAACTTCTTATCCTCAAGTAGTTGTGGTATCAAACATGGATAGGAACACAATTCTTTACTAGAAATATCACCAGCATAATCATTATGTTCCTAAATATGTTTTTCCCCCAAATCAAATTGCTTCAAATGACCAATCTTATACATTAAGACAATTTTCTCTCTAGTAAGCACAGTCGTATTAGTTGAAGGAATGCAATTGTACACCACAAGCTTATGAAGAATAGAGTACAGACTAGTCTATTTTGAAGAATTTAGCCTATTGATCCATTTGAGAACTTTTCCTATAGAAATAATCTTATCTAAATCTTTAACAACGAGTTTAGTAAAATTTCTTATTTTCAGGATTACAATTAATTATTCGTAGGAGTAATCTGCATTTTCACTCTTCTAAACCAAGTATTGCAAAAGTGTCTAGAATTCTCTCTACCCATATACTCTTTAAGATTAGCATATAATTCATACACCTATTCAACAAAGAAAGATTTAGCAAATTGGACTGCATCTCTCCTCAAGATAAACCAATCATGTTCACTTTCTCAAAATCTCACTGCTTAATACTAACAATCTTGCCCTAATTTTTCAATACTTTTCATTAGACACATGCATCAATGATAGTCTATATACTCATCAAACTCAGAACTAGATTGTTTAAATGATACCTGATCTTCCTCAGAATTTGAGGGTGTACCAGATTGTTGTGTTTCATCTGTGATTAGGGACTGTTGCCATTGAAGAGGTAATATTTTTGGGAGCATCTTCAGAAACATCCTGTAAAATAGTATTTTTCTTTTGTTTCTTTGAACTCTTGTTTATCTTAGCAATAAATTGTGCTAAGGGAACATTCATCTCTGAATCGATCTGAATCCTCAGATTCCTTTTCTTCTTTAGAAACAACTTTCTCAGGTTTTATACAACATCTCTTCATCAAACACATGAATGAGATTCACAACCACACCATCTTTTGGAAACCCATCATTTTATTAGAACGTTTGTGCTTTCCACCTTGTAATTGGGCTTTCTTAAGTGATCAGACTCAGCGTCTGGATCATGCATCTATTCATCCTCATTAGCTTATATAGTTTTTTGGGAATGCAAGACACTTTATGGGATCGGGATCGATTTCATTACTCCCTCTTTAATGATAGAGTATAAAGTATTGTTGTGATTTAATTGGAATAATCTACTTCAATAAGACTATGAACCACTAGTCTATAATCAGAACCTTGAAGAAATCTGATGAACACAAATTGAAGAAATTAAGAAATCGAAGAACAGAGGGTTTACGTGGCTCAATAAAAATGATCTACTTCCACGGATGGGCTTGCTCACTTCACTAATCAATGGAATAATGTTTACAGAATACAAAGCTTTTTCACTCTAATCTCTCTAAGTATTGAATGCACCATAATCATAGTATGTAATTCATGGTATGAATATGTATTTATAGACCTATCCTTTAACCGCCTTTAAGCTATTAACCAATCAACGAATTTGTATGGTTATAACCGCCTAGAATAACTGTTCCGGTGTCTAATAGGATTACTCCCCCAGCTGTCCAAATAACCGACCTTATCACTCTGTCAAAATTACCTTCGTCATACTCTATTTTATTCAGCTCAGAATATGACTTCAGGATGAATGACTCAGGAAGTAGGTGATTTTAGCTCAGGAAAATCTTCTCAGGATAGTGCCTTCAGTCTACTGAGTCTTAAGTAGAAGTACCTTCACCGGTCTGAACACTCAGGATGAGAGTCAGGATCAGAACACTCAGACTCGGGATGAAACCTTTGCTCAGGCTCAGGACCAGTTTCTGTCAGGCTCAGGATGTCACCTCAGGAATTTTCCTCCGGATCCAAAACCTCAAGATTAGGATTCCTGACTTGATCTCAGTATCCAAACTCAGCTTATCTTTACATATAACAACTCTCCACCTTAAAGTATGTGAGTTTCCCCCATTCCACACTCCACCTCAGAACCAAGTCATGGTACATTCCATGACTACAGCTTGATCAGCTCTAAACAGTATCTGAACTTGGAAGTAGGTAAGATCTTAGTCAACATATTTGCTGCATTGTTCTCAGTAGAAACCTTCTGCACTGAAATTACTTTCTTCTCCACCACATTTCTCACAAAATGAAGCCTAACATCAATATGCTTGGATCTTTCATGAAAGACCTGATGCTTGACCTGATGAATTATGCTCTGGTTGTCACACTGAACTGCAACTTCCTTCTGCCTTATTCCAAATTCTTTAATCATACCCTTGAGCCACATTGCTTCTTTTACTGCTTCAGTCATGGCAATATATTCAGCCTCAGTAGTTGAGAGTGTCACTACTGACTGGAGTACTGCTCTCCAGCTGATTGTTGTACCATATAATGTGAACACATATCCTGTTAAGGATTTCCTCATGTCAATGCTTCCAGCATAATCTGAGTCCACATATCCTTTTAGAGGTTGTGTGTTGTCCTTAGTCTTCTCAAAGAGTAACCCCAGAATTTCAGTTCCTTTTAATTATCTCATGATCCACTTAAAAGCCACCCAGTGTGCCTTTCCCGGATTTGCCATAAATCTACTGACCACACTGACTGAATGTGCTAAATCTGGCCTGCTGCACACCATAGCTTACATTATGCTACCAATTCCGTTTGAGTAAGGAATTTTACTCATTTGTGCATTCTCTTCTTATGACTTCGGACACTGATCTGATGTCAGTTTAAATTGTTGACCAAGAGGAGTAGATACAATCCTAAATTAATGCATGGTGAACTTCCTGAGTATCTTCAGGATGTAATCCTTCTGAGTTAAGAACAACCTTCTTTTGTCCTTATCTCTGATAATTTCCATACCTTGTATCCTCTTCGCAATTCCCAAATCCTTCATGTCAATTGTGCTATTGAGTTTTCCTTTTAACCTCTGAATTCTTTCAGGACTCTTGTTTGCAACCAACATGGTTCCACATAGAGCAGCAAATATGTTAGTACTTCCTTCCCTCATTTTTCAAGATATACATAACTATCATACCTGCATCTCGTAAAGCCTATGGAGATCATGAAAGTGACAAACTTCTTGTACCATTGCCTAGGACTTTGCTTCAGCCCATACAATGATTTCTTCAGTAGACACACCTACTCCAGATTCCATGGTAGAATAAAACCTTCAGGTTGTTACATGTGTATCGTTTCTTCTAGATCTCCATGTAGAAAGGCTGTCTTGACATCTAACTGTTGAAGCTCTAAGTCCTCCTGAGCTACCTTTTATAATAGAATTCTGATTGAACAATGTTTAACAACTAATGAGAATACCTCATTGAAATATATCCCCTCTCTCTGAGTGAAACCTCTAGCCACAAGTCTTGCCTTGTATCTCAGTTTCTCTCTTCTTCCTGAACCCATTTCAGATTTCTTCTTGAAGATCCACTTGGAACTGACTACCTTCTGTCCCTGAACCTTGTTCACCAAACTCCAAGTGTTGTTCTTTTCTAATGACTGAAGTTCCTCAGTCATTGCCAATATCCACCTCTCTTTATCTTTTCCTAACACAGCTTCAACATAGCTCTGTGGTTCCTGATGCTCCACCTCTTCAGCGGTTGTCAGGGCATAGGACACAATATTAGCCTGACCAAATCTAGTTGGAGGGTGTACGCTTCTCCTGTGTCTGTCTCTTGCTAGACTATAATTTCTTAGATTCTAGCCTTCAGTATCTGAAATTGAATGATCAGAACGTTCATCAGTATCATTTTCCTTAGACTCCTCCTAAGTCATTCCTTAGTTTTCACCTAACTCAGTATCCGCTTGTCCTGAGTTCTTGTCAGAATTCTCCACCTCAACCTTAAATCCATCTTCTGGAAGAATATCATCTGAGTCCTGAGTGCTTATAGCCTGATTGTATCACATGACTTTCTCATTGAAGGTCATATCTCTACTGACAATACACCTTTTGTGACCAGGTTCTAGACACCATAACTTGTATCCTTTTACTCCCTTAGGATAACCAATAAAGATACATCTCAGGGCTCTAGGTTCCAGCTTATCCTGCCTGATGTGGGCAAAAGTTGAGCATCCAAAGACCTTCACGTTGTTGTAATCACAGATCCTTCCATACCACACCTCATCAGGTGTCCTGAACTCCATAGCTGAGGATGGTGACTTGTTTATGAGATAATAAGATGTACTGACTGCCTCTCCCCAAAATACCTTGGGTAGCTTTGCATCTGATAACATACTCCTGACCTTTTCTAAGATAGTGATTAGGGTCATAATTGTATATTTTTGCATCCATTTCTAGATGATTTTGATGTTCTTATGTTCATATTTGACCCTAAAATGCTATACTTTGTGCATTTAACCCTTTTTGGCTAGAAAGTTGTGTTTTGTAGTGAAAACGAGTAAAATCGGCAAAAGATGAGCAAGTTCGTAAAAGTCCAGGAACTGTGAGTTGATCCAATGGAGGCAAATGATATACCATGAAGAATAGTTCGAAGAGAGAGTCGCAACGGAAAAAGAATCGAGTCAATCGGAGCTCTAGAACTCAAGATATGAAGGAAACAAGTAAATCGAGGATCGATCGGACGAGTCGAAGCGTGGTTCGTGTGCCGACTAGCGGGGCTCGTGCGACGATGAGCCAGATTCGTGTGCCACTCCACTGGTTCGTTTGCTCCAGGGCGAATGAGTGCCGAACGAGCTGGACTCGTGCGGCTGCTGTGGGGATTCGTGCGAAGGTTCGGCTGGGCCCAATTTCGAGGGCTGTTTCATCTTTTTGCTCGTTTAATGAAGGGCATTTTGGACTAAACATTATGGGCACTATAAATACTCCAAGGATCAGATTCTCAAGGCATCTAAGTCATAATCCTAGTCATTAGTTAGTTCTTAGAGAGATTAGAGAGAGAGAGGTAGTAACTAATTGGGTTCTTAAGATTTCTTCTTACGATTTCTTCGATTATTTTCGATCTACCGTATGAATTATCGATCCGATTGTTCCTGCATTCTCTCCGCATCAAGAGCTACATTTTGACCGATTGTTTTGTAATTTTCATTGCCGGATTGCTAGATAGCTTTTAGAGGTAAATTGTATCTTTTCAATTCTCATTGTAATAGGTAATCTCTCTACATTACTTTACATTTCTTGCATAATGATGATTGTTTCTAGTTTAATTGTTCTTAGGTTTACCAAATTAGCCATGGGCTAATTCCTTTATGTGTTGGTGTATGACTCCTATGGAGTAATGTGGTGATCATGTTGAACTTTTGAATGCTATGAGTTGTTGTATGATCAATTTTCTATAATGTTGGATTGTATGAATGCTTAGTATGCATAATTGGTTCCTAGGGCCAATAGGGAGTTAGTCTCATACGAAAGTAGGGCTCTTTTCCTAAATTTTCTTACTATTAGGCCAATGCATGCTAAGTGTTTGATTAAATTCCTAAGGTAGTGAGAATTGTCTCTAGTGATTTGGAAAGAACATTTAGAGGCTCTAATGTGTTTCTAGGGATACCTATTGCATGTTAAGAGTGGCTAGCCAATTGATTGTACAATACCTCATTGCATGATCTTGTGATACTTCACCATATGAAACATAGGATAGTAAACTAGCACATATCTCTCACAACTTGCTCACTTTGCAACCCATGGTGATAGGTAGTTTACTTGTTTGACGCACTTGTAGATAATAGATACCCTTCTCCTTTATTGCTTTGTTAGCTATTGAAATTGAAACAACAATTTTCCTTACAAATCTCCATCTCCATGTGTTCGATAAATATTAAACTTGGTCAATCTTACCACGACGATATAGCGATCATGTACACTTGCACGTAGACATCTTTTGACTGAACAGATAGTCCTATTTATCCTCTCAGCCAGACCATTTTGCTGAGGATTTGCAGGAACTTTCCTATGTCTAGTGATCCCCATTTCTTTGCAGAAATTGTTGAATTCCTCTGATACATACTCCAATCCATTTTCAGTCATGTGATGTTTAGTGGATCTTCCTCTTTTATTTTCTTGTTCACTGACCCAATCTCTGAACTTTGCCAAGGCCTCACTCTTCTGCTTCTGTATGAACACCCACACTTTTATGCTAAAGTCATCAATTACTGTCATGAAGTATCTTCCACCTCCATGAGTCTCCACCTTAGCTGGTTTTCAGATATCAGAATGAACATAATCCAGAGGTGCATCAGTAATTTTCTTACCCTTTGAAAATGGAATTTTCTTGATTTTCCCAGGACACAGTGATCACAGAAATCCATCTTCAGTACCTTTCCATCTCCAAATACCTTATGCTTATAAAGTTCTTGGAGCCCCCTTTCTCCAATATGGCATAATCTCTAATGCCATATCATAGTCTCAGTGCTGTCCATAACATTGTTTGTGATCAGGATGAAACCATCCTTTGTGTTGAATTCATAACCCAGTTGATTAAGTAAGCCCAGGTAGATCCGATTTCTCTTCAGTTATGGCACCAACCTCACATTTGAGAGTATTCAATCCACTCCATCATGCATCTTCAACTTGATAGAACCACTCCCCTTCACTTTACATGTTTGATTATTTCCCAAAACTACTGAGCCTCCATCAAACCTCCTTAACTCCCTGAATAATGATTCATCTGGGCATATATGGAATGAACATCCTGAATCTAGTACCCATTCATCATTGAGCTTCAGGTTAGTAATCGTCAACACCTCAGCACTACCATACCCTTCTTCAGCAGCAACAGTTATACTAGCCTTTTGTTCTTCCCCGTGATTCTTATTTCTGTTAGGGCAATTCTTCTTGAGATGTCCAGTTTTGTGGCAAGCAAAACATTTCCACCTCTCAACAAAATCACCAGATTTTGATCCCTTTGTGTTCTTCTTCTTCTTCTTGTCTGAAACTCCTTCTTGCCCTTCTTGAATCTGACATTCAGGCCTTCAGCCTGCACTGAACTTTTCTTATCAGCTTGTAACTGCAGGGACTTCATTTTGAGCGCAGCCAGAATATCATCAAAGGATAATTGATCCTGCCTTCCGAATAATAAAGTATCCTTAAAATTCTCCAAGGATTTAGGCTAATAATTCAGGAGCATCAAAGTCTTATCATCATCATCAATTTCCACTCCCAATTTCTCAAGATCATCAGCAGCCTTGTTAAACTCCTCAAGTTGCTCAAATAACTCATTCTCTTCAGTCATCTTGAAAGAAATTAGTTTATGCTTCATTAACAACTTGTTGGTGAAAGACTTGGTCTGATACACCTTCTCCAATTTACTCCAAACACCAATGGCAGTCTTCTCCTTGCACACCTCCCTCAGAGCTTTATCCCCCAAACACAGGATAATGGTGCTATGGGCTTTCTCCAAAATCTCATGTTTCTTGTTTGGATTTTCTGACAAAGTAGATGACCATTGATATTAGGGCTTCAAGGCATTTGATAACCCATGATGAGTCAAGAGAGCCTTCATCTTGATCTTCCACAATCCAAAGTCGTTTGCACCAGTGAGTTTCTCAAAATCCAACTTGGTAGATGCCATGATTGATGATTAACCCAGTAGATTCTTCCCTTCCTTTCCCACAAACGGCGCCACTTGTTGTGATTTAATTGGAATAATCGACTTCAATAAGACTATGAACCTCTAATATATAATCAGAACCTTGAAGAAATTTGATGAACACAAATTGTAGAAATTAAGAAATCAAAGAACAGAGGGTTTACGTGGTTCGATCAAAATGATATACATCCACGGATAGGTTTGCTCACTTCACTAATCAATGGAAGAATGTTTACATAATACAAAGCTTTCTCAATCTAATCTCTCTAAGTATTGAGTGCATCACAGTCACAGTATGTAATTCCAGGTATGAATATGTATTTATAGACCAATCCTTTAACCGTCTTTAAGCTATTAACCAATTAAGAAATTTGTATGGTTATAACCTCCTAGAATAATTATTCCGGCGTCCAATAGCATTACTCCGCCAGCTGTCCAAATAACTGACCTTATCACTCTGTCAAAATTGCCTTCGTCATACTCTGTTTTATTCAGCTCAGAATATGACTTCAGGATGAGTGACTTAGGAAGTAGGTGATTTTAGCTCAGGATAATCTTCTCAGGATAATTCCTTCAGGCTACTGATTCTTCAGTACAAGTGCCTTTACTGATCTAAACACTCACGATGAGAGTCAGGATTAGAACACTCAGACTCGGGATGAAACCTTTGCTCAGGCTCAGGATGTCACCTCAGGATTTTCCTCGTGATCCAAAACCTCAGGATCAGGATTCATGACTAGATCTCAGTATCCAAACTCAGCTTATCTTTACATATAACAAGTATGCTATCACAATTACTTATATACTTTAAGCATATCATCAACAGAGGCATCTGTAAGGAAATTGATTTTAGTTGGGTAAGTTTGAAGAGACAGAAGCTCTATTATGGATATATTTTCCAATGGGTTTTGGTTCTAGAAAGAAGGGTTTAGTGGACAGAGTGAGGTCAGAGAGAGAAACTTCCACTGATATGATGGTTACAATAGGTGATGTTGGTGGACTGGAGATAACTCAATATTTGCAGCACTAAGATATTTGAGAAGCCATTGAAGAAACAAAATGTAAGGGATTTCCTTGAGTAGGATTTTGTTAGGTTTTAGACGATTTATGTTATGTAGAGTAGAAAAAGAATGATTTGCTCATATAAAAAATCTAATAAGACAGAAATTTATAAAATATTAGAAAAAAAAATTATAATTTCACTCTACAATTTTGAATGAAGTGTAATACTAAACAAGATAACAAGTAATAACTTAATGTTGTTATGCAAATCTTCATTCCAATATTTAATGTATATTTTGTATTAAACTTTTATTATTAATGAGATACTTAAATAGATAGAAAATGTTGGAGTTATTTTTTATCCATGATGTGCTGGTTATTTAAAAACTACCCATTACTCGACACAAATAGCGTCGTGTGTGTTGTAATTTGAGTAAAAATAAAAGCAATAAATAACACAAGGATTGTTAACCAAGTACGTCACAAGTGATTACGTCTGGTGGTGACCAAGCCAGGAGATTTCTGAATAATACTATGAATAAGTTATGTGTGTACAATGTTAAGAATATAACAATATATAGTAATGTATCCCTAACCCAACCCTAAAGCCTAATGGACTTAGATATTATTATGTCCACAATATATTATCATATACTCCCTCCGTCCCACTATAAGTTGCTAATTTTGCCATTTTCGTCGTCCCACTATATGTTGTTCATTTGTTTTTTTACCTTTTTTTGGAAATTAATAGTCACTTCTTTATTATTATTTTCATTACTTTTTACACTATTTCCACTACTTTTTCACTTTTCTCCATCACATCTGTTGGGAAATCCCTTATGTTTTGATTACATTAAAACCAACTGACCTTGGGAAGTCAGCTGGTGTCAGATCAGATCAGCTGAGGATGGTCACCTGAGGAGAAAGTCAGTTGAGGTGAAAGTCTTCAGTTGATGTCAGGTCAGCTGATGTCAGATCAGCTGAGGTACA
>JAPKLY010000590.1:0-49760 GCA_026898435.1 Prunella vulgaris
ATATTCTTTTTTATTTACTAGTTCATTGAATTTAGTAAGCACACTCTTTTGCAATAAAATCTCATATCTTTATAAAAATAAAATTACTTTATTTGCTGAAAAATGAAGTCATATATATGCTCATTCTTAAACTTTTTATTTATTATTTTTTATGAATATTTATATATTTTAGATGAATAACATATGATTTAGGAAGTATAATGATATGTTAAAAATGATTTTGCAAGATTTTTTTTCGTGTTTTAAAATAAATTTACTCTAAATTAAAAATATCAACATGATTTCAGAAAAAATCATAACTACGTACGTTTTTTAAATTTGCACATGTTTTTAAAATTATGTTCACTCTTTATTTATTTCCAATATAATATATTTAAAATTGTCATATAGATGAAAAAGGGTATACTAAAAAATTTAGTTTAAATCATAATTGTCTTATAACTTTGTGACAGAATATATGTATTCTCAAAATTAACTTCTTATCAAGATTTAGTCTCAATTTCTTTGATAATGTCTAATTTTAGTCCCAAATCGGTAGTAAAAAAGTAAAAGAAAACATCATTTTGAAGTTTGAAATCAGTGATGATGAATATGGGTGTGGGGTGCTGTTGCAAGCACCCAAATTTAAATTAAATCACCTTGACAGATCCACTATGTTGCAGGATAAGTAATGGATCGAACCCACCAGGAATAGTGCAATTCAAATGAATAAATTGTGTATAAAAGTAATTAAATGGGGGATACTTGATTGTTGGTTCTATGACTATTATATATCATACAAGAAATAAATAAACCATAAGTAAAAATGGTTAGTTCTCTGATAGCTCACTCAATTAAAAATTCATTCTATTTTTGACTCTATTTAATCTTGCCCCTAGACAAGTACAGGTACGACTAAACTAGTCCAAATTATTTTTAAAATTTAATTAATTAAAAAATATGATCCCTAATTAATCTATTTCAATGAATAATCCAAAATATGTGACATGTGTTCACATATTTAGGAAGAGAAAATTTTGACAGAAAAGGTAAAAGGTAGCTTGAAGGATATATAAAATATAGAACTCTTTGTTTTGGGACGATATACATATATATATATATGTATATGTGTGTGTGTCAATAAGAGTATCATTATTTAAATAATTGTTTGAAATTTAAAAATATTTTCAACATCGATCGTATATATTATGATGGTGCATATAAAAAAAATTAAAAATACAACGTGAAACATACTTTGATATAGTAATATTTAATATCACACTCAAAAGAAAGAGCAATGAACAATACATACGGGTAAATGAGCACAAACTTCAGCCTTATTCCAAGTACATATTACTTCTGTTTATAACAGCATCAAACTTGAAGGACAACAATTTATTTAAATAAACCATATATATAAGGGAAAGTCTTGTATGAGACCGTCTGATGTGTAGAACATACTTTTTGCTCATTTTTGTGAGTCATATTTCATAAGCATCACAAAAACTAACAAAAGTATCACGTCTCATATATAAGTTGGTCATCCGAGAACGTGAGTCTCGAGTTCTTTGGAGAACTGGATGAGGAAGTTCAAGATTGAGAGTGGATGTGGATTTTCCGGAGCGATGAGCTCATAGTCCAGGGTCCATGTGATGAAGTCAATCCCATCTTTGGTTTCAACGTGAAAGGTTATGAGCATGTTTTTGTACAACTCACACAAATCTCCTTCAATCATCTTGAATGACACTTGCTTCTTTTCCAAATCCACGTCTTGAACTATTTGTTTTGCAATCTGAGGCTTTCCATCTGCAAATACAAATGTTAATTTTATAAATATTGTCCGAGAGAATTTGTGTGAGATGATCTCATGGCTAAGTTTCGATCGTTTGGTATTTATGACTGTGTAAGCACCGAAAATTTATTAAATTTAACAATGTCAAATATTATGTAAATCACAATTTTGGAGATAAAATATACAATAATATCTTCAAGATTTGAGAATATTTTTTTCATATTTTACGATTTGAGAATATCACTTCCTTGTTTTTCAAGTCACTAATATGTTATAAATAAGAGATTCAAAATGAAATTTTAATACGTCATAAATCACCACCATCCCATCTACCAAATTGTAGATTAAATTCTTTCCCTACTACCAAATCGTAAGTCAGATGCAATATGTCACCAACGGCCCTATCTCCTTCCTACTACCAAATTATAGGTTAAATTCGAAATAAGTCGCCACCAAGACCCCGATACCACAAATCAAGCATATGTTCTTGAAAATAGGAATCAAGAGATTCACGAGAGTTGTAACCCACATCTTTCTAATAAAAATTATATTTATCATATTTTTTCTCGCATTTTATATATTTAGTTATAGGTGAAATTATTGGTTTACAGACGGATCAAGAAGATGCTTACCAACAGAATAGTTCCATAGGAGAACAGCGCCGTTGGTTCCATAGTTGCCTTGATGCAATTGGCAAGACTGAATAGAAGTAGGGGTGGCTTTGGCCAAATGGTGGGGCCTACTAACAAGCAGCTCATGGAATATGTCTCCTCCTGCCTTCAACGCTACCTGCACTATTAATTTGTTAGGCAACGCCATCCCCTGCAATTCAATACAAAATTAAGCTAATGTTGTTAATTTGCTTAGCACTCTATGCAGGAGATACTATAACATATGCTCCTCTATTTATAAGCTTCACAAATATCTCTGGGACCCAAATTCACGTACGCTCGATTACGCACTCAAACATATATATAACAGTGATGGTGTGTACACCTTAAATTCTTATTACCCCCTCCGTCCTGGTGTCTTTTGAGCACGCAATCAAAGAAAAATGTACAATAAATTTATTTTTATGAATATTATATGTGTATTATGAAAATGAAGTTTAATAATATTTTCCACTTTTAGGCATACAAAATTTTAGTGGAACAGACCAAAATAGAAAGTATGATTTTAAGGCTTAATTATTCTCTTGTTTAATTTGATGAAAGATTAGGATAGTGACTATTTCCTGCAAGTTCTTGCAAGTTTCATATTATTTTTCACCATATTTGTCACAATCTTTTGGCTGGATTCGCAGGTTACTTCTTTAATCACTAATGCACGTAAGATATATAGTAATTAAATGAAGTTGTTCGTTTGTTTATATAATTTGCAAAGTACGTATGATTGCTTTTACACTTTTTTAATGTATATTTTGGTTTTCTAATTTGAAGTTGGTCCGTTTAATTGTTTATATAATTTGCAAATTAAATATGATTGCTTGTACTCTTTTGTAATGAATACTTTTGTTTCTCTAATTTACTTTTAATGTTATTGATTAAAATATTTAGATAGATGAGTTATTTTAGTTTATAAGATATATAAATGTCTTTATATTAGATGACGAAATTTTGAAATCCAACTAGAATGCTCAATTTTTAAAATGCTCTATTTTGATATGTTATTGACATATATATCATTGATATACATAATAGGTTAAATTCAAGAAATTAAAATTTATTGATTCACAACTTTATATAACACTACTACAAAAAAAGACATTGCATAGCTTTATTTAGAGAGTTCATTAGCAAATGAGCTTTCTAAAGTGAGCACTTAGAGGGCTCATTTGCTAATGAGCTTTCTAAGTAAATACAAAAATAATTAAAAAAATAAAAATAGTTAACAAAGCGGTTATTAACCGCTACATAAAAAAAATTAAAGCTTAGAAAGCGGTTTGAGAATCGGTTTGAGAATCGGTTTGAGAATCGCTATAAGCTTCTGATTAGCGTTTAAATATACATATATTTTATCTATTTTGTGTATTATTTTGTGTACTATAATGTATTGTTTAGCATATTTATATATAATTTCACATTTTCCAGTTATAATTAGCGTTTAAATATGCATATATTTTATCTATTTTGTGTATTATTTTGTGTACTATAATGTATTGTTTAGCGTATTTATATATAATTTCACATTTTACAGTTAGTTATAAGTATTTGTGTTTTCTATATAAATAAGAGACATATGTATAATTCAACATGACCATTATGTCTATTGTATATTGTTGAGGTCTTAAGTGGAGTTATACTTATCCAAATTTTATTATATTGAACACCTAAGACAATGTACTAAATACTCAAGACATGTTAGTGATCCAATTTTACAAGTTTGGATTGTATTTGTACTCAAAAGTGAAGACTCCATTTCTGTCCAATGTTTGGACTCAAAATACATTTTCGTATTTGCACAATATCTGGAGCCTCACTAATCCAATTGAACCAATTCCAGTTGTATTTGATCACTAATTCGTTTCTCTACAACTTGTCTTCAGGGCTCAAGTGTCAAAAGTTCCGGCTTCAATGGTCAAAATAACAATCAATGCAAGGGCTTCAGAATTCCGCCATGTCAGTATACATGTTGGGAAATAATTCACCATAATTCACACAAAAGTCCAATTCACACAAGACCAAAGCCATTGGTTAGCCAAGAAATTCATCAAGACACAGTAAAAATATTAAAGGCGTTGATTTTGTGCAAGCTGAGATATCTGCTTTTCAAGAGACCACCATAAATTCGCGGAGAAAAATAATCCAATTTTACCAACTCCACTATTCTAGTCATAACTCACAATATAGAGATCTGATTTTTGAGATCTTAGACTCCTTGGAAAGCTATCCAACGGCCTACAACTTTCATTCAGAAGTCAAGATGAAATTCGGACAGCAAGGGCAATTAAATTACTGATGTTTACAGGTCAAGTGAATTGGTTGCTAAAGTCTCCATGATTCACTATTTGGAGGCCTATATAAAGAGCCCTTTAGCAACCCTTGAAGGCATCCCATTTTCCTTGTAATCCTTCTATCTTAGTCTAGTATCTCTCTTAGAAATATGAGTTCTTATTGTATTAGTATGAGTAGCTAAATATTTTACTAGAGTTAGGGATGAAGCTTTAGTAAAGTATTAGTAATGTTCTTGGTTATTCAATAAAAATTTTCAAAGTTTCAATCCTTTAGTCATTTGAAGAGTTTTTAAGAGAGGTTTTGATGTGTCATTACTTTGATTTGTTGTAGACTTATTGGCACAACAAATGCTTAGTTTTACATATCAACTATTGATTTTATAAACTTGTTCGAATTTCTAAAGGTACTTTTCAAAAGTATTATATGTGCTCAAAGTTATATCTTCCGATTGAAATCACTTGATTGTTAGATTTCGATTGAGTTATCAAAGATAACCAAGATCATAACTCTAGTATGTTTATCTAAAGTGGAATCCCGAAGCTCTAGTATTTTGTTACTTTATTTAAACCTCTCAACTAGATAATATCTTTTTCTTCCAAATCTCCCTGTGGTTCGACACTCGGTCTCCCGAGAAATTTTATTACTTGAAATCAACCTACACTTGGGTACGTAACTCTCAAGGAGCTATCAAGTTTTTGGCGCCGTTGCCGGGGAGGTTTTGCGGAGAACAAATCCATCGATTGTGAGGTTTATCCTCACAAGTTTGTGAGTTCTTCTCTCTATCTCTCTACTGTATTATATTTATTTGTATGCATAATTGGACTCGTGATATTATAAGTGGTCGTTTAATAAGAGGTTATAACATTAATTTTAGAAATATTGCATCAAGTATGGCAGACAATGAAAGTGTTGATGGAGATAATGTTCAAAACCAAAATGATTTTGAAAGACGCAATAATGAAAATTTGCATGTGCGTTCTATGCGTGAATTTATTGAACCCCAACGAAATTCGGTTCCATCATGCATAGTGTACCCTCAAGATGCAGATAATTTTAGGTTTAAACGTGGTATGATTCAATTGCTCCCTAATTATCATGGTTTTGACTCTGAAAATCCTTACTTGCATTTAAAAGAATTTGAAGAAATTTGTGAAACATTTAATGAACCAAGGTTTACTCAAGAAGCTATTAAGCTAAAGTTATTTCCTTTTTCTCTTAAAGATAAAGCAAAAACTTGGCTTAATTCTCTTAAACCAAACTCAATTACATCTTGGCAACAGATTCAAACTGAATTTTTGAAAAAATTCTTCCCGATTAATAAGACGAATGCTTTAAAAAAAGAAATCAAGAATTTTTTCCAAAAGAGTGATGAGCAATATTTTAAATGTTGGGAACGTTTTAAGGATTTATTAAATGTTTGCCCTCACCATGGTTTTGAAACTTGGAGAACCGTAAGTTTCTTCTATGAAGGTTTAAACGCTGAAACAAAACAATTTGTGGAAATGATGTGTAATGGTGAATTTTTGGATAAAAATCATGATGATGCACTTGAGTATTTAGACCATCTAGTTAAAAAAACTCAATCTTGGTATAATGAAAATACTTCTGAAGGCTCAATTAGATCTAAGCTTGAAAATTCTAAAGGAAAATATAATTTAAGTCAAGAAGACGATCTAAATGCTAGAATTGAAAGTTTAACTAAACAAGTTGAAAGTTTGCAACTAAAGAAACCTAAGGAAGTAAAATTTGTGCAAAATGATGACATATGTGAAATTTGTGCCATTAATGGACATGTAACTAATGAATGCCCACAAATTCCTATTTTCAAAGAGATGTGTCATGAACAAGTAAATGCATTATCTAATTTTCAAAATTCATATCCATCAGCTTTTTCTGAAACATACAACCCAAATTGGAAAAATCATCCAAACTTTAAGTGGAAAAATGAAAGTGTGTTACAACCTTTTCCCACCCAGAAAAACCCCAATTCCAATTTCACCCAACATAATAAACCACATATAAAAAGCCTTGAAGAAACTTTACAAGCCTTTATGCAAGGACAAACAACCGTCAACAACCAAACATCACAAGCCATCAATGATATTAAAAGTACATTATCTACTTTAACTAATTCCTTAAGAACAGTTGAGAAAGGAAAGTTTCCTGCTCAACCTCAACAAAATCCTGCTGGGCAATGTCAAAGTTCCTCTAATGCACCAGAAAATGTTAATTTTGTCACCACTTTACGAAGTGGAAAATTAATTGACAAAACAATCAACCTTGAGAAACAGGAAGTTGAGTCAACCCAGACCCCGAATAATGAAGATATAAATAAAGGAGAAGATGAAAATAAGAATTTAAACCCTATTAAGAAATCATCCACTGCTCCTTTTCCTCAAAGATTACACCCAATTAAGAAATTGGACCAAAACTCTGAAATATTTGAGGTTTTGAAACAAGTAAAAGTTAACATTCCACTACTAGATGCAATAAAGCAAGTTCCATCTTATGCCAAATTTTTGAAAGATTTGTGTACTGTAAAGAGAAAACTACATGTTGAAAATAAGGCATTTTTAACAGAGAGTGTATGTTCAATTTTTCAACAAGAAACCCCTCCTAAATACAAAGATCCTGGTTGTCCAACAATATCTTGTATTATTGGGAATACAAAAGTAGAACATGCACTTCTTGATCTTGGTGCGAGTGTTAACCTTTTACCGTTTTCTGTGTATAAACAACTGGATTTGGGAGAATTTAGGAAAACTACTGTCACACTTCAATTGGCAGATCGTTCTATAAAAATTCCAAGAGGTATAGTAGAGGATGTGTTAGTGCAAATTGATAAATTCTATTTTCCGATAGATTTTATTGTTTTAGACACATGCCCAGTCTCAAATCCATCATCTCAACATCCAATCATTTTAGGAAGACCATTTCTTGCAACTTCTAATGCTTTAATAAACTGTAGAAATGGTGTTTTAAATCTTTCTTTTGGAAATATGACTTTGGAGTTAAATGTTTTTAACATTTCTAAGCAACCACAAAGTAATGATGTGGCTAATGAAATTGATGTAATTGAGACATGTACGCTTGAACAATTGATAACCTCATTTTCTGATCCATTAGAAAATTTGATAAATGATTGTGTCAATGATAACAGTTCGGAGTTTGATTCCATTCCTATGATTTCACAAGTTTCAAAGCTTAATGAATGGAAACTCAAATTTGAACAATTATCAAAGTCCGAAAAGGCTCCAACCCCGTCAAGCGAGCAACCACCAGTTTTAGAGTTGAAGCCTTTACCATCAAATTTGAAATATGCTTTTTTTGGGTGCTAATGATACTTATCCGGTAATAATATCATCTAAGTTAAGTTATGATCAAGAGCATAAATTATTAGAGATATTAAAGATTCACAAGCATGCGATAGGATGGTCTATATCAGATATAAAAGAAATTAGCCCATTAATTTACAGTCATAATATTTATTTAGAGGAAAATGCTAAACCCTCTAGGCAGATGCAATGAAGACTTAACCCTAATATGAAAGAATTGGTGAGAAATGAAGTGATTAAGCTATTAGACAATGATATTATCTATCCTATCTCTGATAGTAAATGGGTAAGTCCTACTCAAGTTGTGCCTAAGAAATCTGGAGTAACTGTAGTAAAAAATGATAAAAATGAATTGATTCCAACTAGGACTGTTACTGGTTGGCGTGTATGCATTGACTACAGAAAATTAAATTTAATGACAAGAAAATATCATTTTCCTTTACCTTTTATGGACCAAATTTTGGAAAGAATTGCTGGGCATGAATTTTATTGCTTCTTAGATGGATATTCAGGGTATAATCAAATTGCAATTGCACTAGAAGATCAGGAAAAAACAACATTTACATGTCCTTTTGGAACGTTTGCATATCGTAGAATGCCATTTGGATTATGTAATGCTCCAGCAACATTCCAAAGATGTATGGTAAGTATTTTCAGTGACATGGTTGAACGTTTTCTTGAAGTTTTCATGGACGATTTCTCTGTCTTTGGAAATTCTTTTGATGATTGCTTAATAAACTTGGCTAAAGTCTTAGCTAGATGTGAGGAGAAAAATCTTGTTCTTAACTGGGAAAAATGTCATTTCATGGTAACTGAAGGAATTGTGTTAGGCCACATTGTTTCATCAAAAGGATTAAAAGTTGACAGGTCCAAAATTGATCTAATAGTCAACCTACCAACACCAAAATTAGTTAAAGATATTAGATCACTTCTAGGACATGCAGGTTTTTATAGAAGGTTCATAAAAAATTTTAGCACAATTTCAAGACCATTATGCAACCTTTTATTAAAAGATATAGTATTCGAGTGGAATGACTCTTGTGAAAAGGCTTTTGTAACACTCAAAGAAATGCTCACTTCTACACCTATTATGCAACCTCCTGATTGGACTCTACTTTTTGAAATTATGTGTGATGCTAGTGATTATGCTGTTGGAGCCGTGTTAGGACAGAGAAAAGATAAGAAACCTTATGTGATATATTATGCAAGTAAAACTCTTAACAGTGCTCAAATGAATTATTCCACTACTGAAAAAGAATTATTTGCTGTAGTATTTGCACTAGAAAATTTTAGATCTTATCTTGTTGGCTCATCTATTGTTGTTTATACTGATCATTCGGCTTTAAAATATCTACTAGCAAAGAAAGATGCAAAGCCAAGATTAATTAGGTGGATACTTTTACTTCAAGAATTTGATATAATAATCAAAGATAAAAAGGGAGTGGAAAATGTAGTGGCCGATCACTTATCCAGACTTACATGTGATGAATCTTTCGAGGTAAGCCCCATAAATGACTCTTTTCCCTATGAGCAATTATTCACCGTGTCTAAAGGTCCATGGTTTGCGGATCTTGCTAACTTTCTTGCGACAGGTCAAATTCCAATTCATTGGAATGCTCAAGATAAAAAGAAATTTTTTAGGGAAGTAAGAAATTTCTTTTGGGATGACCCGTATCTTTTTAAATATTGTCCTGATCAAATATTAAGAAGATGTGTACCAGATAATGAGATTCAAAGCATAATAAATTTTTCTCACTCTGAAGCTTGTGGGGGGCATTTTTCAACAAGAAAAACCGCTGCAAAAATTTTACAGTGTGGATTTTATTGGCCAACACTTTTCAAGGACAAATATGAATTTTGTAAATCTTGTGATCGATGTCAGAGATTAGGGAGCATAAGTCGTAGAAATATGATGCCATTAAATCCTATCCTAACTGTTGAAGTATTTGATTGTTGGGGAATTGATTTTATGGGTCCTTTTAATCCACCATCTGCTGGCCGAGTTCGTGAAGAAGGCCCCAGCTAAGAGGCCAAGGTTCGAGAGGAGGGCTACCTCCGATAATGAGGATGAGGAAACAGACCAACCTGGCCCCCTGAACAGATGGAGGGCACATCCCCAACCTCAGCAAAACTTGGAGCCTACCCGAGAACTCTTAGTTCTCAAGGAGGAAATCGGGACTGCCGGAGGTCTCCAGGACGGGGGATCCTCCATGTCCAAAAGAAAAGGAAGGCCGAAATTCAGGCCATAAACCAGGTCCAGGAAGGTAGCTCCGGCCCCAGGTTCGTCGCACAGCTTACTGATAAGCTAACATTTTTCTCAGCGGACCTGGAAGGGGTACTGACGCCCCACAACGACTCGTTGGTGATAACAGCCAACATCATGAACGTTCGAGTTCACAGACTACTTGTGGACACCGGCGCATTCACCAACATTCTCTTCAAATCCACCTTAGATGCCTTAGGTGATTTTGAGTCGTATCTAGAACCTAGCAATGCTAGGATAGTGGGGTTCGGAGAGGCTGTAACCGTCCACCTAGGTAGCATTAGGTTGAGCGTCCAACTTGTATCGGCCGAGGACCCGGAGCGGAGGCTGACTAGGCTCATAGATTTCCTAGTTGTCGACCAACAGTCCTCCTACAACGGGTTCCTTGGCCGCCCATTTATTAATGAATTCAAAGCGGCGTGTTCGACCTACTATTACTGTTTGAAATTCCCAACTCCAAAAGGTGCCGGAACTCTAAAGGGTGACCAGAAAAAGGCCTGAGAATATTTACTCCAAATCAAAGACGGCCGGGTCAAAAAGTCTGTTACGCAGGTCCACATCCTTGAAGAGGATGTACAGATTCCAGCAGACGAGCCAAACATCCTAGACGTTATCTCGGTCGAAACTGAGATGATGAAGGTAGGCGATTTGTCGGAAATCAACCAAGGCACAGGACCTGCGCAAGACACACAACCGGTACCAATGGAGGGATTGGAGGAGACCCAAGCATTGGGACCTGCGCAAGTGTCGGGACCTGCACAGGAACAGCAACCTGCTCCCATGGAGGTGGTTGACGAAGCCCAAGGTAGGGGACCTGCTAGAGGTCAAGAACCAACACAATGGATGTTGACCCAACTCCCCAGGTCACCGCCCCATCCCAAGTTGACAGACAACCGGAGGTATTGACAGTTGATGAACCCGCCCGAGCTGAAAGCCAACCCGATGACCTTGAACAGCGCATAGGTCACGAACCTGCGCAGATGTCACAAGAGGAGTGGGACGAGTTCATCAGCGACCCGAGGTGGAAAAATCAAAAGAGGAAAGCCACCCCCATGGAAGAATTGACAGGACTCCCGGTGGACCCGGAAAGGGACTTAGAACTTTTCATTGGTTCTGAGTTACCTGAACCGTACCGATCGAGGATGAAACTGTTCTTGATGTCCAACCTGGACGTGTTTGCCTGGTCCCATGAAGACATGACAGGGATCCCGTTGGAACATGCTTGCCACAGACTTAACATAGATCCGACGAGGAGACCCGTACTCCAAAAATGAAGAAAATATGGACCAGACAAATACGCAGCTCTAACTGTTGAGGTGGGGAAGTTGTTAGATAACAAACTGATCAAGGAGGCTTTGTGTCCGCAGTGGGTCGCAAACCCCGTCCTGGTGAGGAAACATAACGGGACGTGGAGGCTATGCATCGATTTCACGGACCTAAACAAAGCATGCCCGAAGGACAACTTCCCACTGCCTCACATTGATCAGCTGGTAGATAGCACAGCAGGCCATGAGATGATGACATTCATGGATGCTTTTGTGGGCTATCACCAGATAGCTCTGCACCCAGATGACCAGGAACATACGACATTCTACACCAACAAAAACATGTACTGCTGGGAAAGGATGCCGTTCGGACTCATCAACGCCGGAGCAACCTACCAAAGATTGGTGAATAAAATGTTCGACCAACACATTGGCGATTACATGGAGGTATACGTAGATGACATAGTTGTCAAGAGTCTGAGAAAGGAGGACCACCTGGACCACCTAAAATAGACCTTCGACATACTACGCCACTACAACATGAAATTGAACCCCAAGAAAACCACCTTCGGCGTGCATTCAGGAAAGTTCCTGGGGCACCTGGTTAGCCAACGAGGAATCGAGGTCAACCCCACGCAAGTCCAATGCATAATTGAGAAGGGCGTACCCGATTCCGTGCAGAAAATCCAGAGGTTAACTGGGTGAATGGCAGCCTTGAACAAATTCATCTCCTAGTCCGGTGATCGAAACCATCCATTTTTTGAGGCGATCAAAGCAAACACACGAAGGTATAAAGAGGCGGCCAAAGCAAACAAGCTACACCTCAAAAACCACTTCGTGTGGACAAGTGAATGCCAGCGAGCCTTCGAAGACATCAAAACATACCTGGCAGATACGCAGGTCCTGTCAAAGCCGATACCTGGAGATAAGCTGTATTTATACCTAGCCGCGTCGGAGGTGGCCATCAGCTCCGTCCTGGTCCGAGAAGAAGCAAAGACACACCTACCAGTGTACTATGTAAGCCAAGTCTTACACGAAGCTGAGTTGCGATACACCCCAACAGAGAAGCTGGCTTATGCGCTGGTGATGAGTGTTAGAAAATTGAGGCCTTACTTCTTTGACCACCCAGTAGAAGTGCTGACGACGTTCCCACTACGTCAAATATTACAGCGCCCAGACACCGCCGGACGCCTGATGAAATGGTCACTAGAGATCAGCCAATACGGTATAACCTACGCACCCCGAAGAGCGATCAATGGACAAGCACTTGCCGACTTCATTGTCGAGCTAACTTACCCATAAGATCCGACGAGGGGGCGTATAGCTCCATGGCATCTCTATGTTGACGGATCATCAACCAGCGTAGCAGCAGGCGCCGGCGTGGTCCTAATCAACCCGGACAGACAAGTCTTCACCTCCGCAATCCAGTTCGACTTTCGAGCAACCAACAACGAGGTTGAGTATGAAGCGTTGATAGCGGGACTTAGGCTATCATTAGCTGTGGGGGCAACCAATCTTCAAGTTTTCGGAGATTCCCAGCTAATAATATCCCAAGTCCGGGGGAATATGAGGCAAAAGACCCGCAGATGATGACCTACCAGAAGATAGCCGCGCATCTAATTTCGATGTTCACGCAGGTATACATCAATCAGATACCACAGCTAGAAAACACATAAGCAGATGCCTTAGGCAGGCTAGCTACCAGTGACGGTGAAGCTGAATTCACGGAGGTTGTAATCACCACACTGAAAAACCCCTCGACGTTCGATTACAAGATAAATCAAACCTCGAGTGGGGGGCAGGAGGACAGTGAAGATGGTGAAGATTGGTGCACTCCAATCCAAAAATACTTAAAAAATGGAACAACCCCCGTGGACGCCTGGAAAGCCAGCCGGCTAATAAAGCAAGCTGCCAGATATATGCTACTGGATGGCCAACTCTACAAACGTGGATTCTCTCTACCCCTACTCAAGTGCCTGACTAAGAAGCAGGGGTCCGAAGTGTTAGAAGAAATCCACGAAGGAATTTGTGGGAGTCACGCTGGGGGGCAAGCATTGGCATATAAGACGATCAGGCAGTGTTACTATTGGCCCACTCTTCGTAAAGATGCCATCAACTTCGCACGAAGGTGCCGAAAGTGTCAACTTTTCGCACCTAACATCCACTCCCCAGCCAACCAACTGAAGTCGGTTTTCAGCCCATGACCTTTCGCGAAATGGGGTATCGACTTGATCGGCCCATTTCCACCTGGTAGAGGCGGTGTAAAGTTTGTTGTTGTAGCAGTGGACTACTACACTAAGTGGGCTGAGGTCGAAGCTCTCACGACAATAACGCAGGAAAGGATGATTGGCTTCATCTGGAAAAACCTGATCTGTCAGTTCGGACTTCCGCAGTCGATCATCACAGACAATGGCAGTTCGACGGTCAAAAGTTGAGAGACTTCTGTAGTTCATGGAACATCAAGAAACACTACTCAACTCCATACCATCCACAGTCGAACGGCCAGGTCAAGGCGGTGAACAAAATCCTGAAACACATATTGAAGCTCCGCCTCGAGGAGAAGAAAGGGAGCTGGGCAGACGAACTCCCAGAGGTCCTGTGGTCCTACAAAACTTCCTATAGAGCCAGCACCGGAGAGACCCCGTTTGCCCTAGCCTTCGAGACTTAAGCCGTAGTCCCGGTCGAAGTTCAGAACAAGACTTGGAAGGTGGCAGGATATGATGATGAAAAGAATGACGAAGCCTTGGCAGTGGAAAAAGACCTGATCAAAGAGACCAGAGCTTCGTCAGAAATGAAGAACGCCACCTACAAGCGTAGAGCAGAGAAGTACTACAACTCCCAGGTCCGAGACCAAAAATTCAAGGTCGGAGACCTGGTGTTGAAAAAGAAATTGATGGCCCCACCAGGTGTATTCGGTTCAAACTGGGAAGGACCGTTCCTGGTCACCGCAGCCTGGCCAAATGGCACCTATGACCTCGAAGATGCAGGAAGGCAACGCCTCGTCATACACCTGGAGTACGGCCCACCTAAAAAAGTTCTACCAATAGACTAGAATTCTGTAATAGACTAGTCAAAGGTTCGCATCAGAAATGTCGATAGCAACCAGTGTAAATTACGTTGCCATGAAAAGTTGGGAAGTTTTGTGAAATCAGAAAAATTCCCCAAGTGTTTGGACCTGCGTAGCTCACCCACTACGCGAGCCACCTCAGGTCGCCCACTCCCCAAGGAAGCTCGCCAGCCCCAGCTCACCCAAGTACTCGAAAACCTGTAATGCGCAAGGACCAAGGTCCCAAACGTTGTAATCAGAAAGCTCGAAGGCAAAGGCCAAAGTGCCCAGTGTAGCGAAGGTACCCTTCTTAAAGGGTGGCCAAGCAGCTATTGCCTCAAGTTAGAAAAATTCGCGATAAAGACGAAAAATGTCTAAGGCAAGGTTCTTGAAACCCAACTGCCCAACGTGAATTAAACAAAGTACAACACGCTACCCCAAGTAGTTTAAGACGAGTGATTCGCGGCCCTAAGTGGTGTAAGACGAAGAATATGTGCTGTCAAAATAGAGGTACGATTCGTAGTCGTAAGTGACGTAAAATGAACGATTCGCTTCTCAAAAGTAGAGTAAGACGAACAGTTAAGTACCCATAAAATAAATAAAAACGAGCTAAGTAAAATTATAACGTAAAGATTGGAAACGTAAGTAAGAAGAGTTAGACAAAAAATGCTCGATTTATATCCAAAAGATACTTAAGAAATTTTCAAGTAAAAAATACTTGAAAAAATCCTAAGTATGAGTAGTGTTGCTGGCCACAAAGGCCGACCAGCTGACCATCTTCGAAGTACAAAAGTATGCTCCTTCTAGGCGAGCTATACAAAGCCCGACGAGCTCTAACTACTTACTCAAAATAAAAAAGCTACAAAAACAGAGCTCCTTCTGGGCGAGCTCCGTAACCCGGCGATCTACCATAACTTGGAAAACAAAAGCTAAGCTAGGAAAGACAAGCAAAAGATCCTAAGTCTCGGGAGCAGCCGGGGCAGTGGGCGTCTCGACGAGGACCTCGGCAGGATTGATGGCGACCTGGCCAGTTGGAAGGGCGAGCTCGACCTCCGAGGTAATGTTGCCCGTGAGCCCGCTTGTATCGAGCTCACTGATATTCAGCATAGCTTCCCCATAGGCTTCTTGAAGCTGTGCAACAGTAGGCGGGGCCCGCTCTTCCTCATTGGTGACCTCCTCTTCGCCAATGTTCAGCTCCGGCACCGAGACAGTCTTGATGACTTGGAAGCACGCCGGCACAAAGTAGAGGGGAATGCCGAGCTCGGGGAGGTCGCCGATGTCCAGCTCGGTGCCATCGGGGAAACGAACCTGGTCCAAGCAGGCCTTGAAATCGCCGACCACAGCCTCAACCTCGTCGTCCTTGTGGGCTCGACCCCACCAGAGAGTTCGCAGGACCTTGGCGTAACATTGGACGCATCCGTTGTCCGAGGCCTCAGCCCTCACAGCCGTCAGATCCGGTGAAGAGGATGCAACATTCCGCAGCTCGGCGACTTCATTGGCCTTCACCTCCAGCTCAGCCCTCAGCCTCGCGCACTCGGTGTCAGAGCTCTTCACCAGGCCCCGCTGCAGTGCGAGGTCTTTCTTGGTAACCTCATGCTCGCCGACCTCCTGTACGAGCTTGGCGGCGAGCTCATCCTCCTTGGCCTTTATTTTGGCCTCTGCCTCTTGCTCGAGCTTGGCGAACTTGAGTTGAAGACCCTCCAGCTGCTTCAGGGCACCCTGCTCGGCAGCCAAAGATGCCTCGACCCTTTCCTCGGTGAGTTGCGCCTGCTTCTTCGCCTTGTCAGCAGTGTCCGCCAAGGCCAGCATCCTTTTATTCCTGTCAGAGCGACCTGCCTCCAGCTCGGCGACCTGCTCCAAGGCCTTCTGGTTGGCGAGCATTAACCCACTCGCATGGTGAGCCGAGAGGAGGAGGTTCTCCTTCAGGTCCTGACTATTGATAGTCGCCACCTACGGAGCCGTCCAGTGCCTCGACATCTCGCTCACAGTGTTCCGGACTAGGCCCAGATAGAGGCTCCGCATCGACATTAGGGAGCGAGATCGCTCGAAGGCATGCAGGGCCTCGTGTCGGTTCAGAAAGGCGATGGGGGCATAGCTGCGAGGTCAAAACAGTTATAAAAAATGTTAGAGAAATGAAAAACAATCATGACGAAGACCCGGGGAGGCGAGCTACTTACTGAACTCGGTCGGGGTCCCAACCAAGAAGCGTGTCGTCATTAGCTCGCACACCAAACGGAGATGGCGAGGGGGGCGAACTCTGAATGGGCGTAGCCTCCAGCGGAGCAGTGGATTGAGCGGATCCTCCCTGCCCGGACCTCGCCGAGACTCTCTCAGCTCGATCGGAGTCCTCTTCGGCCAGACCCGTATACCTGTTCCTTTTGCGAACTTGTGGGTCCTCATCACCCACTCGGGACCCGTCGCCCCGATGAAGGCCTCTTTTCCCTTGACCTTGCTCAGGAGCGGCGCCAGCTCACCCGCCACCTCGATTGGTCTTGGCGACCTCTTTGGCCTTGGATTTTGCGGGGCCTTTGCTTGCTCTTTTGGGGCCTCCGATCCTCCTGCCTCGCCCTTCTTGGAGGCGAGCTCCGCCTCTTTACTCGCCTCCAGTGTGAGCATCGAGGGCGGGGCGAGCATATTGGGGCGAGGTGGGCCCATTTCAAAGCACTGCTTGATAATTTGATAGGCCTCGGGAACCTCGGCGATGGGAAAGGCGGCGAAGCTACCACCTGCACAAAAATTGGAAACATTAGTATCTCGGGCGAGCTACCTCCCTATGGGCGAGCTCCGAAGAGTTGCGAACCTGGGAGCTCAGGACCCTGGATGGCGAGATGGTGCGGCAAGGTTAGGAGCCCGGCGAGTCTCAAGCAATTACGCTTGCACAGGTGGGCGATCTGCCTATCCTTCTCGCTTCTCAGACAGCAAATGGCACGCACCACTTCAAACTCGACCGATATCTTGGGCTTGCCCCTGCTAGACTTGTGGGGCTTCGGAACTGCAAAAAGAAAGGAAATTAGATTAGTAAATCTAATTCAACCCACGCACACCGAATCAGGCGACCTACTGCTAGTTTCCCCGTATCCCTCCGGAGTGGGAATACGGCCACCTCACCCGTGGAACGTGCTAGAAGCTCGCCAGTCTCCACCTATGAAGAAAAACTGCTCCTTCCAGTCACGGACTTTGTTTAGCAAGTCCCCGAGGAATTTCTCTCCCGGGCAAGCTTTCAGGTAGTAGTATCCCGCGCCATCCTTCACCTGCTTGGTAACAGTGAAGAGCTCGCCCAAGTCCGCCGAGGTCGTAGCATTCTCGTAACCTCCAACCCGAAGATGGATAACGAGGCTAGAAGATTGCTCCATGCGTTCGGAGTAAGCTGAGTGATGGCCAGGTTATTGTCGGCGAGAAACTGGCCGATGATTGGGTGCAACGGCAATGTGAGCCCGGCCCTAAGTACATCGACATTCAGGGCAGTCAACCCCTCGGGAGGCGCGTCAGCCCGCTCATTCTTTACTGGGGCATACATGAAGATGTCTAGTGGAATGCGATACTTCCTGCGAATAAGGGGAAGGTCGCACTCATCAATGAGGCTCACCACCCCGCCAGCTCTGTAATCAGATGGGGCGACTTTCTCTAGGTAGGCGGGGAGTACCCGGTCCGGGCAGGGGAAGCTTGCCGCGTACTCGGTGACATACTCATCCCAGTCGAAGGGATGAACGACCTTGGCGGGGACCTGATATTCGACAAGCTGGGGCTCCGGGAAACCAATGGAACTTAACCACTCGAGCGTGACTTCTTCCAAGTCACCTCCCTCCTCGCTTTCGTTGGCGACCACGCCGCCGATCTCGGCGACCCCCTCGCTGACTTCGGCGACATCCTCGACAGCATCCACGGGCCCTTCGTTGCCACTGGCAACCCTTTCCTCTTGGGCAACCTCGCCGCCTTCCTCCCATACCTCGCGGCACGCGGCACTGGAGGCCCCTTCCTCCGAGTTAGGGCGCACCTCGTCGGGTAGCTCACCGGAGACTTGGCGAGCTACCGAGGTCACCTCGGAACTAGAACCAGTCTCCACGAACGAGATCGGAGAAGGGGGCTCATCCTCGATCATCGGCCATTTCCCGGGGTTGCGGTTGGAGAGGGTCCCACTCGATTCGTGAGTCGACATAGTCTCGGAAATGTTCAAAAATTCGCCCAAGGTTCCACCGCCAAAGTTACGGTAATAGGGCAGTGAAGAAGGCCAAAAGCCTCCGGAAATTTCCAAAATTTTTCGAAAAGCTTACAAGAATCAAAGAAAAGGAGAAGAAACGAGTTTTCTACCTTGAGGAACGCCGGAAACTTCGTCGGATGCACGGATGTCGTTCGCATGAGGTTGCTCTGAAAACTCGGAAGTGGAAAAGTGAGAAATGAACTCACCTTCCCCTATTTATAAGCATCGGAGCGAGGTGCGATTTTCAAAAAGTACGAGGGCCTCTTTGCAAAGAATTTGAAAGTTATCATTATTGAGGGCGGGAATCGAGGCCTCAAAAGGCGTGCAAGGTGCCTGGGTATACCGCACCACGTCGGCCGAGACAACCGACATGGCAAAGCTCGCCCGTTAGCTCGGCACTCGCCCGAGGGTAGTTCGCCAAGGCCCGAGTTCTCCAACTTGCCCGCACATTGGACGAAGTCATGATGCACGCGAGTTGGGGGGAAAATGTTGACATGGCGAACTAATACAATGGACTTCGGCATAATCACCAAGGCTTGATAGACCGCGAGAACTCGCCTAAACCCACGAAGGTCAGGAGCTCACCCACATGGGCGCAACTCGCCCAAGGGGCTCGCTTCTACCTCCACGAGGACCTCGCCGAGGTCCGTCATCACAAGGCGCCCAGAAACCGCTCAAGGCATTGCAGCTCGCCCGGGAGCTCGCCTTGTAGCCTGTAGGTCTTGGATGGTTGTGCTATTTTTCCCTCCGTCCGGTTTATCCACAAGGGTGGTTTACGGCGAGATTTTTAATGAGGCCCATCTAGTATAAGGCATAGTAGTAGGACAAGGCACAACATGGGAAGCAGTGTGAGGGATCAAGACGAGGGTAAGGAACCCTCGTCAACACCGGAAGCCATATAGGCTCGTAAGGTGCCGTCTCACACTCGCGTACCTATAAATGAGACCTCTCTTGTACTATTCAGAGGTAATTCAATATAATTAATACATTTCCTATACAATACTTTCTCTCTCTAAGCTCTCATTTCTCTCTCTATATTATATCCAAGAACACAATTCTTAGATTATTGTTTGATAGGATTAACACATTATAAAGCCACATAAACAAACATCGTTAGTAAATTCTATCAACAATTAATATATGGAATAGTGTTTTTACTTTTTATAAAATGAGAAACTTATTGTGGAACATCCAAAAAAGGAAAGTGAGAAACTTATAGTGGGACAGAGGTAGTACTTTATTTGCCATAATAATATATACGCGTTGTGCATGCAAATATTTTTTAATTACTTAAATTATCTATTATACATCAAAGGTATAATATTGTTATATATAAAAAGGGTAAGTTTTTAGAATACATGAAGATCGTGATACAAGCAAATTATAATAATACAGAATGATTATTTTTCATAAATTATTTTTAAATCTAATTATCTTTTGTTATTATCATGAATGACTATTTTTTTTTAATAACGGGGGAATCACAAGAAGGACCACATTATATATCAAAATTAAAGGGAGCACCAAAACTTTTTTACATTACAAAGAGGACCTTTTCTTAATTAATAGATTACTTTTTCTTAATATTAAGGATAGCTACAGTAGTTTAGGCTACTGCTATAGTATACCTAGGCTGACACGCTACATTATTCAAATTCAAATTTAAATTCTAGTAATCGAGATTATTATATGATTATCGAGAACACTATAGTACAATTGATTATCAATAATATAACGTAGTATAAACTGGATAACAATGGTATAACATACTAATAGTATAACACACTAATTAATCTATATGCATTCTTCAATAAGGCAAGTTGTGTCTAATCAATAATTTACTCCAATAAGGCAAGTCCCAAAAGATGCTCTTCTTCTTCCAACCTCCTCGGATCCGTTTATTGTGTTCCATTGCGTGCTCCTCAGTCGTTTTCCACAAGCCAGTTACTGTAACTTCTCTCAACAATGAATCACCTAGAATAAAATGCGTATTGTTAAACTAAATCTATCAAACTCTTAGAATAATTAAGTACTGGTTAAAATATGAATAATATATAAATACCTGTTCGAACTCGTGGCCTTGGACACTTTACAGGAGGTTTACCCTTTAGAAAATTCTTTTTGTCCCTCCGAAAGGCATGATCATCACGTAGAAACTTCCTGTGGTTGTCAAACCATGATATCTTCTTACTCTTTGGAAGATAAAATGCCTCAGACTCATCCACGCAGTACGGGCACGCTAGTCTTCCAGCTGTCGACCACTCAGATAACATAGCATATGCTGGAAAGTCGCTGATGGTCCATAAAACAGCAGCCCGTAACGTGAAGTTCTCCTTTCGGTACACGTCGTACGTCTCTACTCCCAAATGCCACAAATATAACAACTCTTTAATCAACTGCTGAAGGTAGACATCCAGTTTATCCTTCGGGTTGCGAGGACCAGGCACCAACACTGTGAGAAATATGTGTTGAGGCTTCATGCACAACCAAGGGGGTAGATTGTACGGAGTCAACAAAACAGGCCACAAAGAATACTTCTTCCCATGCATACCGAATGGAGCAAATCCGTCTGTGCACAAACCAAGTCTCACATTTTGCTTCTCACTCGCAAAATCTGGGAACTCTCTATCAAGATGTCTCCACGCATTAGAGTCTGTAGGATAACGCATCTCTCCGGAATTCTGATCAGAACACTCCTCAGCATGCTATGTCATGTCTTCTGCAGTGGCACTTGACTGATATAACCTCTCTAGACGATGAGTGATGGGAAGATAATACATCGACGTGAAAGCTGTCTTCTTCCTAAGATCAGAGGATTTGAACCTAGGGTGCCGGCACATCCTGCACTGATTAATGCTCTCGCCGTCGCCCCAAAACAGCATGCAACCATTGGTACAACAATCAATCTTCTCAAACGGTAAACCCATATCCTTCAACATACTTTGATAGAAATTTCCTGGCGTTGTATTCTCTTTAGGTAGGGCCCGTTTAAACAATTTGGCGAATTGATTGAAGACTTTCTGACTCACTTTGCCTTCAGTTTTGATGGACAACATCTGAGCGTTGAATGACAACTGAGTCTCAGTATCACAACCAGGAAACAATTTTTGATCGACAGATTTGAGCATCTCGAAAAATTTCTTTGAACGTGGATTTGGTTCCTCCTCCATGGCTGTGTGGTGAACACCCAAACCAGACTCATCAATCATCGTATGATACCGTTGGAATTCATCTAGCTCATCCAATGGTGTAGACGGGTCACAGCTCGAACTACAAATCTCAAATCTCTCACCTCCACAACTACTCAACTGATCATAGAAGGCAATCACTGTTTCCAAATTATAATTCCACATGTCTTCGCCATGTCTGGTCCAATTATAATAAAATGGAGCAAAATCGAACCTCACAAGATGAGTTTTAACCTCATCTATGCTCAAAAATCTTTTGTTACTGCACTTTCTGCCTGAACAAGGACATCTAATCCGACCACAACTATCCATGCAATTTGGTTTACTACAGGCAAACTTAATAAACGAATCAAGTTTCAGGCAAAATTCATAATTCATATTTCCTTGTATCAAACGAGGCATTTCATACATCCAACGATGATCAGGGAGTTCCATCTGATACAAATTAAAAATGAATCACATATAAATTATTAAAAAATTTGGCAGAGTTTCGACTATAAACAAACATATCCAATTTTTTAAAACAAAAAATCAACTATAATCAATTACAATAATTATTCACATTATAAATTCTAAAATTTAATGTGTCACATGAAGAACACTTATAAAACATATAATACACAAAATTTAAAATTAAACGGTAAAATTGTAAAAACTTACGGTGAATTAGAAGCAACGAGCACAATATAGTAGTAGACTTCCACAATTGCCACCAACACGTTGAAGCAATGCTCGTTTGAATTTGGGAAATTTTTTGAGGTGTGAGTGGGGTTTTTTCCCCGAAAAAACTGAAGAAAAGAGAAGCTGATTCTGTTCCATAATATTGCTTTAGCGACCGCCATATTATGTGTAGCGACCGCCTTAAGCGGTCACAAACTTATATAATTAAATGGAGCCAACTACCCTAACCGAATACTACATTTGCGACCGCCAGAAAGCGGTCGTTAATTTTAAAAAACAAACCGGTTCTTCTTTTCCGGGTTACCAGTTATGGGTTTAAAATTTAGCGACCACATTTCTGTTTGCGACCGCCTGTATGCGGTCGCAATGTATTTTACTAATACTTTTGAGACCGCTTGTGGCGGTCAAATTTTTTTTAAATGATTTAGCGACCGCTTGGCGGTCACAAATATTCCAAAATTTACCAAAGCACCTCGGCGGTCGCAAATACGGTTGCTAAAATGAATATTTGTGACCGCTTTATGGGCGGTCGCTAAAAGGCGGTCTCTAAACCCCTTTTTTTTTTTGTAGTGTCATGGCAAGTCGGGAACGATGGCACAAAGATCGGGGCGACGGCACAAAGGTCGGGAAGGTTGCTCACAGATTGGGGACTGTAGATACGGCAGACAGATCGGTAGGCAAAATCGACGGTGGAGAGGCACGGTGATTGGGTTCTCGTTGACTGCAAAGCTGTTGAGGATGGCTTCGTTGTTGCTTCGCAAGCATTTCCACCATATATCAGCGACAGAGTTTGAATCACAATTCATCCCATAACTATTTAACAAAATAGATTTAGTCCTAAAATTAACTTTTTCTAAGATTTAGTCCCAAATTTTTTAATGAGGTCCAATTTTAGTCCCAAAATTAACTTTTTATTAGATTTAGTCCCAAATTTTCTTGTAAGGTCAAATTTTAGTCCCAAAATTAACTTTTTATTAGATTTAGTCCCAAAAAAATTTATAAGGTCCAATTTTAGCCTCAAATAAAAGGTAAAAAGTAGATATAAAAAATCATAATATATGTAAAAAAAAAAATCGATTAGCAAAAAATTAATGAAATAATATAAATACACTTTTTATAAAAATTAATGAAATAATATAAATACAAACTCGTAAAATCTAAAATAAAAAATAATATAAATACATAAAAACTAACGAAAATAATGAAAATTAATATAAAAATAATATAAAAATTAATGAAACAATATAAATACAAAAAATTAATGAAATAATATAAATAATATAAAAATTTTATAAAATCTAATATTATTTCACTTTTTACCTTTAATTTGGGACTAAAATTGGACCTTATAAAATAATTTGGGACTAAATCTAATAAAAAGTTAATTTTGGGACTAAAATTGGACCTTATTTGAAAATTTGGGACTAAATCTGATAAAAAGTTAAATTTGGGACTAAATCTATTTTGTCAAATAGTTATAGGATGAATTGTGATTCAAACTCATCAGCGACATGTTGTGGAAGGCTGGTAATTTGGAAAATGTTTTGATTTTTTGCGCTTTTTTATTTTGGCAGATCTACGTTTATTTTTCTTTTTTCTTTTTTAGAATTTAGGCTTTGTAATTTTGTAATTTTATTCTTTAAAGTTAATTTTGTTTAGATTTTCATATTTTGTAATTTTCTGTTTAGATTTTCCGGTGTGTTATTTTGTTCTTTAAAGTTAACTTTGATATTTTTGTTTGAATAGGTCAAGATTCATATAATTTCAACATGTAACTGGTATTTTTTATTTTTTATTTCAATCGGCAGTGATATTATTTTTTCAAAATGTAATATCAAAATATGATTTCAAAATGTCTGAATCAAAATTAACTTTTTATAATTTAATTTTTATTTTTATTTTTATAAATAAAAATTTTAAAATGTAATTTTATATTTTATTTTTATAAACAGATTTTTTAAAATGTAATTTAAAAAAAATCTTTGCAAAGCGGTTAAGAACCGCTCTCTAAGTGCTTACTTGGAGAGCGGTTCGAAACCGCTTTCTAAGAGCCTCTAAATTTGGATAGCTTTCACTTGGAGAACCCTTATAACCGCTTTCTAAGTGGAAAAATAAGAGCTCTCCAAGCTCATTTCTATATTAGTGTAAATTCAGTTGGTGTATACATATCCAAGCCCGTTTTTACACACAAACAATCGTATGTTGCAATCTCGAGAGTAAAATGTAAAAAAGGATTAATTTTTTTTATCTCGACTCCAAAAAAAAAAACCAAACAAGTATACAACAAATATCATTTACAAAGAAGTCTTTTCGAAATTTATAATTATTTATATTTATCTTATTCGAGTGACATCTATTTGTGAAATCATTAATATTTTAATATACAAATACACTATCTATTTATTTTTCATTTATAATTCAATTTAATTGTGTTGTATAAATTGGATTTCAACTCAATATTAGTTTTTGTAAAATAAATCATCAACAAAAACGTGGAATTTACTTAACATAATCTACATTATAAATATATTTTTTAATAGAGCAAGTCTCTTGTGCACCAAGTGCATTGTGTAACTCAAGTTCATTTTTAAAAAGTTACACAAAATATTACTGAAATGTTACACATGTTATTACTGAAAAGTATATTTTAAAAAATACACTTTTCAGTACTGATACGTGTGACTTTTTAGTAATAAATGGTACAATTTTTTTAAAAATACACTTGAATTGCACAATGTACTTGGTACATACAAGACTAAGATTTTTTTAATAATCCCACGTAATATGCGGGTTTACGTACTCGATAATTAATATATATAACGGATAAATAGCACGTTTGGTCCCATGAGAATTTTTATTTAACAGATCTGGTCCCACGTTCCTTTTTTGTTCTTTTTTTAGCATATTTAGTCTAATTCGTTAAAAAAAATTGTGCATATGCTCCCATGAAAATTTGTATTAAACAAATTTGGTCCCACATTAATCCATTAGTTTTTGAGTAAGTCTCTTGTGCACCAGTTACACGGTGCAACTCAAGTTCATTTTTTAAAAGTTAAATAAAATATTACTGAAAAGTTACACATGTTATTACGGGAAAAGTTAAACTGTAAAAGATAGCATGTGTTACTTTTCAGTAGTATTTTGTTTAACTTTTGAAAAATGAACTTGAGTTGCACCGTGTAATTGGTGCATACAAGACTAAGTCTTAGTTTTCATGAAAAAATATTTTTGGGACCATTCATGTTTAAAAAAAAAAAAAAACCAAATTTATGAGCACAAATTCTTTTGAGACCATTTGTACAATTTAATCTATATATAATACTAATAATTATGTGAAAGAAAAATACCCAAGCAAGTTTAATTAATATATATATATATAACAATAATTACATGAAAGAAATTAAAAATACTCAAGTAAGTTTTTGAACGCACCAATCACGTTTTACACGAAATTGTAATTGGTCGTTTAGGGTATAAACATTAGGATTGAACAATTTTACACGGATTTCACGAGCTCGGAGTCTAGACAAATTGTCATATATTTTTATAGACAAAGTTTTGTATGAAAATAGTTCATGATAAGTTTATTATGATCTAATTTTAAAGTATTAAACATTTAACCTGATGTATCAAAAATTTCATCGAGTGTATCAAAAGTTGAGGTCAATTAAATTTATATATTGACCTCAATTTTTGATACACCTGATACATATTTTGATACACTTGACCAAATATTTGATACATTAAAATAATTTCATGATAAGCTTATTATGAACTATTTTCACACAATATCTACACATTTTTATATTATACACAGACGAAATTATGAAATCAATTAAAATGCTCAATTTTAAAATTCATTCATTCTCATTAATTCTGGTATAAAAAATTAATTTTGACATTATATTTTAATATTTTATCTTAAACATATATTTTAATATTTTACAAGTATATATGTTATATAAATTTTATAAATATATTCATATTATCAAATCCTAAATCTATTTTTTTTTTAAATTTCAACCGTTCATCTTAATTGCTATACTTCTATAAATTTCAACTTTATAGACATTATTATTCTTATCTTTCAATCTTATTTTTTCGTACGTCTCTTGCTTCTTCTTCTTATTTCTTTTATAATGTTATTATTTAAATTTTTTATATTTGAATTGTTTATTTGTCAATTAATATTCTCTTTTTTATGTTCTTAATATTCTAATATTATTTTTTTATGTTCAATTTTAATTACAGGTTCATATTAAAATCATTGTGTCTGCATCATACATGCCTTTAGTTATTTTGCACCGTAAGTTATTTATAATTCCAGAAAAGAAATGTTCTAGAGCATAATATTGTATGCGTTGTGTGTGTGTACATATTGCTACACAATTTTAATGGTTTTCTTTTATAGATAATGTTTAGTTGCTACAATTGTAGATCTATTCGATTTAAGATTTTGATGTTTGAATTGTTTATTTCGTCTTTTTAGTATTCTATCTTTTTTTTCTCCCTGTTGTTAATATTTTGATATTCGAATTATTTATTTATCTTTTTCTGTTCGATTTTTTTTGCAAGTTCATATTAAGATCATTGTTTACGCGTCGTATACACCATAAATTATTTTACATCATAAGTTATTCACAATTCTTAAAAAAATAGATGTTCTACAACATATTATTGTGTATACGTTGTACATATGTGTACATATTTTTTAACACTTACTCCCTGTGTTTTAAAAAGCGGGTTGGACTGGCCGGTCGGACTGCTACTCGGACAACATGCCGAACGGTTCAAAAGCGTTGGACCGCTCCTCCTGTGAAGCGCCCAAAAAGCGGTCAAAAGCGGCAAAAGCGGGTCGGACCGGTCACTGGTTGGACCGGTCAACTCGGCGCTTTTTCTTTATTTGTTAAAAAAAATTTATTTTTTTTTTTGCAATTTTTAACTTTAAAATGAAACTCAATTTATTAAATTTAGTTTTTTATTATATGTCATCTAAATCGCATTTTCTATCCTTATTCTTTCCCAAATTCTTAATCTATTATTTTCGCATCTTTCTACTAAGTTATCAATGAAGTTTAGAGTTGAAATCATGAGATCAAACTTTAATGTGATGTTAACTTGGATATTCTTTCAAATTAAATAATTTTATGTTGTTAATCGTAGATATTTGATGAACTTCCTATATATTTGATATTTTTAAGACATTTGGTGAACTTAATTTTACATTTGACATTTTTATGATATATGGTGGACTTATTTTAGTAAAATATTGACATTTAATTTAGATTGTTAAAATTGAACTTTAAATAACAATATTATATGTATATTTATTTAAATTTATCATAATTTATACATATAATTTACTATTTTTAGAGAAAAACTATTTATGGTGTCCATAATTGTTTTATATAATTATATATTATTTAATTATGATGTCATACCGGCTCAATCGTTTTACTAACGGTTAGACCCGATCCGACCGGTCCGACCAAAAATTTTGAGGTCTCCGGTTCAACTTCCGCTCCCGCTTTTAAAACATAGCTTACTCCCTCCGTCCCTCTTTAAACTTCTTGTTTCTTTTTGTTATTTTGTTTAAGAAAGTTTATTATTTATTATTATATGGTGGACCACATGTTGACTTTTGTATAAAGTAATGAAAAGTTGTGAAAAAATAATGGAAAGTTGTGAAAAAGTAATGGGGAGTTGTGAAAAGTAGTATTTGTTTATTAATATATGAAATAGTATTTTTGCTTTTTATAAAATGAAAAACTTATTGTAGGACATCCAAAAATGGAAAGTGAGAAACTTATAGTGGGACAGAGGTAGTACTTTATTTTTCGTAATATCATATACGCATTGTGCATGCAAATTTTTTTTAATTACTTAAATTATCTATTATACATCAAAGGTATAATAGTGTTATATATAAAAAGGGTAAGTTTTTAGAATACATGAAGATCGTGATACAAGCAAATTATAATAATACAGAATGATTATTTTTCATAAATTATTTTTAAATCTAATTATCTTTTGTTATTATCATGAATGACTATTTTTTTTTAATAACGGGGGAATCACAAGAAGGACCACATTATATATCAAAATTAAAGGGAGCACCAAAACTTTTTTAAATTACAAAGAGGACCTTTTCTTAATTAATAGATTACTTTTTCTTAATATTAAGGATAGCTACAGTAGTTTAGGCTACTGCTATAGTACACCTAGGCTGACACGCTACATTATTCAAATTCAAATTTAAATTCTAGTAATTGAGATTACTATATGAATATCGAGAACACTATAGTACAATTGATTATCAATAGTACTATAACACTGTAGTATAAACTGGATAACAATGGTATAACATACTAATAGTATAACACACTAATTAATCTATATTATATAGTATAACTAAATAACAATAGTATAAAATATATATATCAATCCACTGAACAAAGATGTTCGAAAATTCAAAATGCTGAAGAACAGTAAAAATAAACAAAATTTCGGCTAAAAAAGTTGGGGCAATCTCTGTCATCCAAACAAGAAACGTCGTAAGAGAAGAAAGAGAATTTGGTCCTTCAATTCATTCTTATTCTAGGAAAAAACTAAGATCAAACCACCACTTTCCCTTAATTATTTTACAAATAAAATTTGATAGAAGAAAGATTAAAAATGAAGAACAAGACATCAATTAGAGTAGTCAAAGAGTGATGTTAGTAGAAAAGTCAAGAGTCCCCTTCCTATATATATATATATATATAAAATATATAAATTATAAAAAAAGAAACAACAGAGAGAGCACCGATTGAAAATTGTTGTTGTCTCGATTGCCAAAAATTACATCCATATACACAGCTAGAGTTAAGACTCAGCTGCTCCATCAATTCCACTATTTCAACCACCTCTCTAGTCTGAAACTTTTAATTGACCGCTCCTCAATGCCAAATTTGCCACCACTGCTCCCGCTCAAGCCGTCTTCGAAATTGATGGAGAAGAAAAAGGAATCCAACGCCGGAATAAAAATCGATTATCTTATATATTCAATTTTTATTTTATAACGTGAAATTCGCGGTGTATATATATATATATATATATATATATATATATATATCAAGATTATATTAAAAATATTTTTTTAAAGTATATATATACATTTTAAAATATTTAAATTCCAACCATTTATATTTTTTAAATATTACTTTTGCAACCATGATAGTTCACAATTCTTTTTAGTATCTTAAATTAATAGTGTCATTTTTAAATATAAAAGTTTGTAAATTGTGTAAATTATTTGAAATTCCCTATATATAAAACCCTCATTTGTCTCGTCATTAATTATTGTTTTATATTGCATTAAAAACTTTTAGTAAAATCCATAATATTTAAGCACTAATAAATAATGTTAATAGAGTATGCAAAATTATAATTATTACCCCCTCCATCGACTAAATTTATGCACTTTTTTTTTGTTCATCGATCTATAAAAAAATATACATTTTTTTCTTTTATTAAAATCATTACATTTATTATTACACTTACAATCAATTATTTTATTTATAAGTAGACCATGCAATTCACTCACATTATTTTTATTTTATCTATTTTTTCTTACAAAAATCATGCCCAGTTATTAGTGTGCACAAATTTAGAGAATGAAGGAAGTAATATTTTTATGAGACGGAGTGTACTTCTAATCTTAACATTTTTTTTTTGTATTACGTGATTCATTTTTGAAATTAATTTTTAAAGTTTTTTTTTTTTTTGTGTGGAAACCTCCATTCTTAGTCAATTCTACTTATAAATATTCTATTTTTTTCAAATATTTTAATTTTTTTTAAGCAAAGTGAATATATGTTTTACCAACTATACCATATCCATCTTTTTAAATTTAATAACTTTTTTTTTCTCTCTACTTTTTCTTCTAAGGGTTTTTTGTCCTTCTCCATGTGCACTAATTTCCTCTTCTCCTTCGCTCCTTCCCCCTTCTTTTTCAAAATTTTTGTGCGTGGTGCTATTAATCGGTCTTTCTTCCAACTTATCCCTTTTTTAATATAAGGTGCTTAAAATATATTTATACAGAATTTAATATGATGGTACGGAACTAAAGATTATGATTATATATTTTCTAAAATTACTGTATAGGGCTAAACATTATATAATACGATCTTTAAAATGGTGGTATAAGGGTAAACTAGTGGTTGTACGTGTTTATAAAGTGTGATATGATATGAATTAAATTGTGATACTAGGTGAATTAATGATGGCATTGACAATAAATTATGGTTTAGGCGCAACACTGTACGTGTGAATAAATATGGTACGGCCGGGATTAAATAAAGTTTGGTACATTTTAATAATGTTGAAAGCTAATTATTTGGTGGTATGAGGTGAATTAATGGTTGTACAGATATAATAAAGTATGATTCAATATGAATTAGTTATGGTAAGAGGTGAGTTAATGGTGGTACAAACTTAAATATATTATATATGGTTCAGATATAGTACTATTGTATGAATCAATTGATATGGAATTAAACAATGTTTACATCAAGATAATTAAATTGTGGTAAAGGCTAAATATGTGGTGACATTGTGAATTATTGGTGGTGCAGAATAATAAAGTGTGGTACTATGTAAATTAATTGTGGTACGAGGTGAACCAATTGTGGTACATACTTAAACAAATCATTGATTAGGCGTGAATTAATTGTCGTACAAAATTAAAGAAATTAAGTGCGGTATGATAGTGATTTAATTATGATGAAGACTAAATATTTGGTGGCACGGGGTAGATTAGTAGTTGTACAAACGTAATAAAGTGTGGTACATTGTGATACAAATTGTTATACATGCTTAAATAAATTTTGGTTCGGACATGATATTGTGTGAATAACTTGTGATGAGATATTAAATGAAATGTGATATCGGGTCAATTAAGTTAGTGGTAAAGATAAAATATGTGATAGTACGTACATGATAAATTAATGGTGGTAGGTACAAGAAAATTAATTATGGTAAGAGAAAAATTAATGATAATACAACTTAAATAAATTGTACTAGTTCATAACCAGGTGGGCTAGCTCACCTGGCCACCGGGCTCCTCACTTGAGTGAGTGACCCGGGTTCGATTTCCTCTGGGAACGAATTGAGAGATGGGAGATATAAGGTTGGACTTGGAGATATGGGGTGTAAAGAGACTTGGTGAATTAACTTAACTACTAACAACTAACATTACCGATCAAAAAAAAAAAAAAGTTCATACATAGTGTCATATGAAGTAACTGTGGTGTGGAGAGGAGCACTAAATCTTCACCGGCACAGAAAAGAAGGAAACACGTTTGATTCTTTCTTTTTGAAGTCTAGCTGTATAGTAAAGATATATTTATTCAACTAATAAATCTCTTTAGTTTAATTAAAAAAAAAACTTATGATTATAAAAGATTTTTTTTTTTTTGACAATTGGCTATTTTTAACTTTATCCCAATTTTTTTTTTTCATTTATAACATGTTTACTCTGGCTAATTCGAAATATTGAAAGAGAAGCCGCATTATGTGTTGCATCATACGTTTGTTAAGAAGCACCTCTCCAGTGCTTTGTCATAGTCGTCTGATGAATAAACAATAATATCAATAATATAATCAAGTTGGGTTAGTGATGATTGCGATCATGTAAGATATTTATGTTGTGAATTTGTTCCAACACACTGAGAGGTGAATTAAGATAAATTAACAAATACAGAGATGAGAAAATAAATTTAAAAAGTCGAAGGTTTAAGTAGTTTTCAAATCAAAACCTGCACCTAGAGCTGTCAAAACGGTTCGGTCCGTTGGACCGACCCGAAAAGCCCGATTTTAAAGTTAAGACGGACCTTTAAATTATCGACCCGAAAAGGCCTATTTGGATCTTATTAAGTATCGATATAAATTAACTTTCATCAACTTTTAATCGAAATTGAATACTGAAACTTGAAATTTTTTTAATCTTATTAAGTCATAACATTGAAGTCATATTTATAATGCTTTGGATCAACTCTTGAACAATTTTCAAACTTGATTATAGTTTGTTTGTCATTTACGCAGTCCAACAAGAATTAGTTAAAACCGACTACTCAATTGAAAATTATGCCTCTTTAAAATATGAACCAAGAAACCAAAATTTGAGAGTTAGTTAACTAACTAACTTTTAGTTATGCAGTCACTTACTTGACCTTCCAAACTTCGACTCACATTGATATACTTTTTCTTGACCTTAATACTTAACCATAATCAAGAGCCAAAGATTTGAGCTACTTTTCACCACAATTCTCTACCTCAGCTCACAATCTGAATTGGAAAACAAACTTCAACTCTCTACTATACTGCCCTGTAGCAATAACAATGGACAAGATCAGAGCATATATCTCAATATTCTTGTCTGTTCCATGCCTATGCCCTACTGCCCCATACTGCTCCATGGTCAGCTGCTGGGCAAAATTTTGTGATTCATGTCCGCGACATGGACAGATCTAATCCGCATTGCCCCATCTATCACAAGTTTATAATATTTTAGATTAATATATTTATAATAATAAACTTAACATTAAAAATTTACAATTTATTAAAGAATTTATAATAACTAGGGACTTTAATAAATCCACAAACACAAAATAGGACTCACTTTAAAAATAGTTATAAATTAGGGCAAAGTCATAACAAGTAACAACTAGTGACTAAAACTTCACATTATTGATTTCGTGCTCTTTTGAATCAACTTCTTACTTGTCACCAAGGATGAAAATATAGCTATCGCAAGTAATATCACAACCTTAAATTTACGGAAATATCGATGGATATATCGATATCGCATATCGATATCGCAAAAAAAATAACGGAAACTTTATTAAAATTTTGGAAATTTAATATGAAATTTTAGGGATTATTATAGCATGTTATTATGCATATGTTTCATTTAAGATCACAAAAAATTGACATGTTTAAAGCAAATAAATAGATAATGGACTATATAATCATTGTCTGACATTAATTAATTAATAATATAATGCATAATACAATAAAAGATGATTTGAATTACATGATACAATATATTTAGTACCAAAATGATGACCTATGGAGTTCAAATATAGAAGATGGAATCTCATCTTTATCCAAACAATATTGGTACCAACTCATTGCATTAGCATAATCCTGCATATAGTTATGCACATGTCATTCATATGTTTCTCTATCTCTTCCAACTGTTTCACCATAGATTGGATAGTGTGCACTAACCCAATGATTTTGTTGATATGAAAATGGATGCTGAAACACATTTTGAGTATTCCAACCAAATTGTGAACTCGAATGTGTGCCAGAAGCATATGCAAGAATATACAATTTCTAAAAAAAATTATCATTTGAAAATTGTATAAAAATATAAAAAAAGAAAAAATTGCGATTTTTTATGTAGTGCGATATTTTGCGATATATCTGCGATATTTCCCGATTTTTAATTAATTTTGTACTACGAGTGAACCGATATCGATATTTTGCGATATATCCACGATACTTTGTAAAAAATACATTGTACCCCAATATCCATATCGCATACTCAAAATTTGCGATATATCCGCGATATTTCGCGATATTTTCATCCTTGCTTGTCACTGCTTTGAGTTATAATAGATATTTAAATGTAAAATTATATAAATAATAAATTATAATAGATATTTAAATTAAATAAAATATAAATTTTATTAAGTTTGAGTATATTATATACATGTTAACCAATTCTTTTGAATAATTTTTTTCCGACCAAAATAAGTATAAACTAAATTTATTTTATCAATTTATCTATTAATTTTGTTAAATTTCTTTTATCATTCTTATTTTTTTTAATATGAAAAGATTATATTGTAATATGTGAGTGTATTAAAATGTTTAATCAATCATAAATTTTTAGAATTGTGCACTAAAATTCATAAAAAAATGAATTTTTCAGGTAAGTTATATAATCTAAGCAAAAATATTTAAATTTTAATTATATAATTAAAATTAATAAATAATCACTTTTATAATAACAATATATATGTTAAATTAAATATCTTAGAAGCAAATAGTTTGATATATATAGTGTGTTAAAAATAATTACAAAATAAAAAAATTTAAAAAAATTGAAACTGTTGAGATAAAGTAAAAGATAATATTTTTTTTTAACAAAATTAACTCACTCTCTTTATTCACTATGCCATTTTTAAGTTTTAACATCATTTAAATAACTGCGGTTTTATTAAAAACTGATGTTAAATTATCATTAAACCATAGTTATTACTATAACCGATGTCAAAAATAACAGACGGAGATCAGAGCACATCGGTTATATACAACCGATGTAATTGAAATATAAGATTCTGATGTATATTGGTTTTAATTTAATAATTAATTATAAAAGCCCCTTTTCAATACACATTCTCAATTCTGCTAAACCTAAAATATTTTCCACATATTTCTCGCTCCCAAATCTGTGGCTATTGTCTACTATACGCCGACGCTTACTTCCTCCACCCACCGACGTTTTCTTGCTCTGTCCACCGGCCTCATTTGCTTTCTCAATCCACCACATTTGTTGTTTGCCTCATTGCCTTTACGGTGTGCCATTCCGGTTCGCAACGCCATGGTCGCATCACCATCTGCCAGCACGTGTTCACCGCAGTTGCATAACATCAACACGATGTCTTTCAACGCCTATTTACAACATCACCATGTATAACATCAGTTGCATATTCCGTTTAACATCAGTTATTAACCGATGTCTTTCAGTAAAAATGACATAGTAAAAATTGAAATTGTTGAGATAAAGTAAAAGATAATATACTTTTTTAATAAAATTAACTCAATCTCTTTATTGAATAATGAGTGTCACCATTTCACTACAAAGCAAATCCAGTACACTTACTCAAATAATTTTTTGTTATTTACTTCTATTTTTATCATGAATGTAAATGTCGGTCGCCGAAACCGCCTAGGCGCTTGAAGGCCCTCGGCCGCCTAGACCGTCTTGGCACCTCCCAGATGAGTATGACCATTACTCTTATTTTTTAATTTTTATTTTAACTTAAAAGTTATAACTAAACTTAAAATATAAAAACTAATTTACTAAATTACTAGAAAATAAAGTTTCATTGAACTATTTCATAATTTATTCGTTCTATGTATTTTGCTCTTTTTGTGTTTCATTTAGAAGTTGAACAATGTCATAGTATGATAGTTTTTAACATTTTATTGACTTTTTATATTTTGTGATAGTTATTAATTATGTTTTAAATTTATAATTTATCTATAATGTATATTTTTATTAATATATGTTTAGAAAAAAATTAATATTAATAAAAAATAGTAAAATCTTGACACCGCCAAAGCGGCGTCTAGGCACCTCCTAGGTCGTCTTGGCGCTTGGCGGAACTAGACCGCCCGACGACCGTCAAGCGCCATTTGCACCCTTGATTTTTATATATGGTTAAATTTGGTGCAATTCGATAATGCTATTAAAATTAAAAAAAGAAAAGGGGAATAAAAAGCAGCATAAAAAATTGGCCATTCTGACTAAAGTTTTTTGAGGCCTAAAATTGTGCAAGAAAAGGTAAGCTACTGGGCTATGTTTTCTTGTTATTATAAAGCCCAAAGATATGTGTTGGGGCCCATAAAATATGGATGTACTAGCCTACTACAGAAATGTGGAGAAGTATCCAGAAGATGCTAGAGGATATATCTGCATTTTCGTGAAATCGGACGAAAGCGCCTAATCGTCTCCTCTGCTGTGTAAATCAATCCCTAATTCTACCAATTTCCTTGTCAAATCAAAATCATACAGATATCCTTCTGAAACCATCAAAGTAAGCAATCAATCTAGCTATAATGTCGCTGATTCCAAGCTTTTTTGGCAACCGCCGGAGCAACGTTTGCGATCCATTTTCACTCGATGTCTGGGATCCCTTTTCATCGAATTTCCCCTCCTCCGCCGGAGAAACCAGCGCCGTGGCTAATGCTCGCATCGACTGGAAAGAGACGCCGGAGGCCCACCTCTTCCAGGTGGATGTTCCCGGGTTGAAGAAAGAGGAAGTGAAGGTGGAGGTTGAGGACGGCTCTGTTCTGCAAATAAGCGGGGAGAGAAGGAAGGAGCAGGAGGAGAAGAACGACAAGTGGCACCGCGTCGAGAGGAGCAGCGGCAAGTTCCTACGCCGCTTCAGGCTGCCGGAGAATGCTAAGTTGGAGTCGGTGAAGGCGGCAATGGAGAATGGGGTGCTGACAGTGACGGTGCCAAAGGAGGAAGTGAAGAAGCCGGAGGTTAAGGCCATTGATAGATCGGGTTAACCCGATGTTGGTGATTAAAGAGCAGCGTGTTTGAGTGTTGAATTTTTGTGTTGTGCAGATGTTAATTGTATGATTGCTAATAGAGATTCTAGTGTATAATATCGAGTATTAATGCAATTTGCACTGGTATTAGAGATGCTAATAATGTGGTATCTAGCGTCGTAATAGAGTTACACATGTGGATAGTGTGGCTTCTTATGTGGATAGCGTGGCTACACGAGAGTAACTGTATGAATTAACCTTCATCCAATCTAAGTATTAATGAAACATGAAATTTCTTGAATATAACTACATCATAGCTTGGCCTTGGAAGTCATATATTTATAATGTTTCAGATCAATTCTTGAGCAGTTTTAAACTGACTTCTCAATTGAAAACTATGTCTTTTGAGAGATAGTTAACTAACTTTTGATCATGAAACTTGACCTTCCAATCACATTGGCTCAATATTTTTTCTTCATCTTAATATTTAACCTTGATCTGGTCGGCTCCCAATGATATGAATGCACATATATATGTGTACGTTGGTGTTAAATTTTAACCTCTTTTCCTTTTATATACACAATGTTCATAGATATGATTGAATCTCCATTCAAAAAATTATATTTGAATTATTCTTGAAGTTCTTTTTCACTCACATGAGCTATGCCAAACACTGTGTTATCCTTTCTTTCCTTAATGTGAGAACTAACTTTTCTGAAATTTTAGTACCATTCAAAATAGAGGTCATTTTACATGATTTCTTTCATGTCTGTTCATTCCCTAACAACATCTAGCTTTCTGAAACATAAAATCCGCAAACCACTTTTAATTTAATGGGGACTCATATAAACCTGAGTTCAGGACCCATTCAAAACTTCCCTAGGATGTTACTGATAGCACCTCTACTGACTCATATGCTGACTTGTCAGTAACCTGATTACCATAGACCTCCAACATTGTTGTTGTTCTTGAACTTAGCTATAAAAGCTTTCCATTTGGCATATTGCTTCTTGTAGTGACCATTTTTCTTATAATGAAAATATTAGTATATGACTTCAGTTGCCTGAGATCCTAATTCGTCAATCTAGGGTTCATAACTTTTTTTGTCATTTTAATTTTTAATGAAATATATATATATATATGATTTTAAATATTTAGATTTAATATGTTGAAAGTTGTAATTGACTATTTTGTGTATTTATTGTTAGTTAAATCATTTGTTGGGTCACCCCCTTCGCACCTCGTCTCACGGTTTGGTTCCCGGACATGGGTTCAGGCCACTCGCCTGAAGTGGACTATAATCCGGTGAAGAGGGAACGACGATCAAAGGTCCGTCGGAAGAGGCTGCTCTCCACACCAACGCTACTCAACTCAACGGTCACGAAAATGGGATTTCAAATTCGATCACACTGTGAAGGAGCTGCTGGCCTTTTATGTGGAGGCATCCAAGTCTTCCTAGGGTTGAGACAAGAGTGGACCTTAGAAAAGGAATGGGCCAAAACCCATTTGTGCCCAATGCCCAAGCCCAACAATTCTCCACCTTTTTTGCCATTACCCAACACACACTGTACAGCAAACACACAGGCTGCACAGACAAAACACACGTACACACAACACACCTGCAAAACGAAGAAGTTAGTTTAGTACGAAACATTAATAACAAATACAAGATAAGTTATTAATGAAAAACTCATCTTCAACACAACATGAAGAACACGTGACACAAACACAACAGTTAAGTCACACAAAACACAAACAGGAGAAAACACAGAACATAGGCAGCAAGAGACACAACTAATTCAAAGAATCAAAGTTCAAAGTTCTCATGCACGACCTAAATTTCTCCACAGAAAGACACTTAGTGCCCATGTCCAAAGGGTTGAATTCAGAAGCAATTTTCTCAAGATTCAAAATGCATTTTTCAACAACATCACGCACAAAGTGATATCTAACATCAATGTGTTTAGTTCTATCATGGAATACAGGATTCTTACACAATTGGATAGCAGATTGACTATCAGAAAATACAACCACATCACCTTCAAGAAAACCTATCTCAGAAATAAGGCCTTTTAACCAAATAGCCTCTTTTGCAGCCTCAGTTATTGCAATATACTCAGATTCAGTAGTAGACAAAGCAACAACATTTTGCAATTGAGATTTCCAACTAATGCATGAACCACACAAGGTAAACACATAAGAAGTGGTGGATTTCCTATTATCTCAATCATTAGCAAAGTTAGAATCCACGTAACCAACCAACTTAATACCATTAGCACATTTTGAGAATTTGAGACTTACCTCTATCGAGCCCTTAATGTACCTAATAAGCCATTTCAAGGCCTCCCAATGATCCTTACCTGGATTTGACATGTATCTACTCAAGCAACTCACATCATAAGCAATATCAGGACGAGTACTTACCATGAGATACATCACCGATCCAATATATTGGCATAAGGCACATCTTTCATTTCATCGATTTCAGACTTGGTCACAGGGGACTGAGTCTTACTTAACACAAAATGGGCAGCAAGGGGCACATTGACAGCTTTAGCATTAGACATGAAGAATTTACTCAAAACTTTATCCACATAAGAAATCTGATTAAGCAAGAGAGTATGATTCTTCATATCTCTTTCAATATGCATGCCTAAAATCTTCCTAGCATCACCAAGGTCCTTCATTTCAAATTAGTCACAAAGACACTTTTGAACATGCTTAACAGTTTTAAGACAAGGACTCACAAGAAGCATATCATCCACATAAAGGAGCAAGAAGAAAGGCACAGAAGCATTTTCCTTAAAATAAAGACAATGATCAAAGGCACTTCTCTTAAGCTTCAAAGACATCATGCATGCATCAAATTTCTTGTTCCACTGCCTGGGAGATTGTTTTATGTCATACAAAGATTTATAAAGAAGACACACATGCTCAGGATTTTTAGAATCAACAAAGCCTTCCGGCTGTCTCATATAAATCTTATGCTTTTCATCCAAATCACCATGCAAAAAAGTAGTTTTCACATCTATTTGTTTCAACTCCCAATCAAAGTGAGCAACAAGAGCAAGCATAATGCGGACAGTGGTGAATTTAACAATAGGAGCAAAGATTTCAGCATAATCTACCCCCTCTTTTTGAGTAAAACCCTTAGCCACTAACCTAGCCTTATGTCTAACATAATTCGATTCATTCTTAACCTTGAACAGCCACTTACAATCAACAAGAGAACAATTCTCAGGTTTGGGCACAAGATTCCAGGTTTGATTATCATGCAAAGATTTCATCTCATCTTTCATCGCATTTAACCACTCAATCGAATTTTTAGACTTCATGGCTTCATGATAAGAGTTAGGCTCATTGTTACAAGACTCAAAAGCATTAAAAGCATGCGTATCAATGTGGAAATCGTCAAACCTAACATGTTGTCTAATGTTTCTTCTAGGCCTATCCCTAGCAAGATGATAATCAGTCAAATCAGCATTATTATGCACATTTTCCACATTATAAGCAGGCACATCAGCATTATCAGCATGTAAAACATCATTTTCAACATGTAAATCAGTATTTTCAGGTTCATTTTGCACATTATCAGATCTGGATAAACGAGGCAGCTGTTCCACCTCATTTGGAGCAATCTCCTTTTCAGGTGTAGACACAGAGGCATGTAAACATGGAAAATCAGATTCATTAAAGATAACATCTCTACTAATGACAACTTTAAAACCATGCTCATCTTTCAATCAAAGTCTATAACCTTTCACACCTTCAGGATAACCTAAGAAAACACATTTCCTAGACCTAGGTTCAAGTTTATCCATCTTTTGATGCACAAAAGCAGCACAACCAAACACACGTATGTTTGAATAATCAATCCTTTTGCCATAAAACACATTTTCAGGACATTTACCTCTCAAAGGCACAGAAGGAGACCTATTAATCAAATAAGCAGCAGTAATAACAGCCTCACCCCAAAACATTTTTGTCAAACTAGAAGCAGTTATCATGCACCTAACTTTATCAATCAAAGTCCTATTCATCCTTTCAGCAACCCCATTCTGTTGAGGCGTGTAAGGAACAGTTTTATGCCTTTTTATACCAGAATTAGCACACAATTTGTCCATCAATTTGTTGCAAAATTCAAGACTATTATCAGTCCGGAGGTTTTTAATCCTTTTTCCAGTTTGGTTTTCAATGAGAGTTTTCCACTCCTTAAACTTATCAAATACATCAGATTTATTTTTCATCAAGAAAACCCAAACTTTTCTAGAAAAATCATCTATCACAGATAGGAAATACAAATTTCCACTTTGTGTGGGTACACTTGCAGGACCCCAAACATCAGCATGCAAATACTTAAGTATATCAGTGCTAGAAGGGGAATTAAGGTAGGGGTTAACAGGAAATTGCACTTTATGTTGCTTTCCTAACACACAAGAATCACAAAATGGCACACAAGACAGTTTTTCATCACCAAAAGCACCAGATTTTTGCAAGATTTCCAAACCTTTGTTGCTCATGTGTCCTAATCTATTATGCCACAATTCACTTTTGTCTAACTTGACAACATTCACAGAATTAGCACAAACATCACATTTAGTAAAGCACACATACATGTTGTTTCTTTTGACAGCTTTGAAAAGAACCAAAGAACCCCGCATGATTTTCATACAACATTTACCCCACCTTCCCTCAAAACCCTCATCTTCTAAAGCAGCACAAGATATCAAGTTATTGCACAAATCAGGAACATGCCTCACATTTTTCAGAGTAACAATAGAATCAGAGTCAAGCTTTAAGCAAACATTACCAATTCCAGCAATCTGACACTTTTTCTCATTTGCCATAGAAACATGACCATGCTCAACATTCTCATAAGAAGAAAACAAGTGTTTAAAAGGGGACATGTGAAAGGTACAACCAGAATCAATAAGCCATTCATTTTCACAAACAGAAGAAGAAAGCACAGAATTCACATGTTGTTCATCACACATTTCAGTCACCATAAACACATTACCATCTTGAGAACTTGAAGCCATATTAGCATGCTCTTTTTGTTGCTATTTTTTCTTAGGGCTAGGGCAATCTTTGTAATAGTGACCAGTTTCACCACAATTAAAGCACTTCTTATTCCTAGACTTGGATCTATTGTTTCCTTGAGGCTTCTTTTTATTATCCGAATCTTGGTTATCATGTTTCTTTTTGTTATGAGACTTAGTAGAAGACCTCCCTCTAACATGCATAACCACACCAGAATTTTTACTACCCTTCCCATTGTGTTTTAATTCATGCTCTTTGTTTTTCAGCCCATTAACAACAATATCAAGAGTGACAATATCCCTACCATACTTAATCGCAGATTTGACATCATTATAAGTATCAGGTATGGCATTCAACAACACAATAGGAGTGTACTCATCAATATGTTTGTCACCAGTTTGTTTGATATCTTGAATCAGTTTAGTGAAAACATCAAGATTTTCTTCAATATCTTTGTTCAAATCAAGTTTAAACCGAAAAAACTTTTCAAGTAAAAACAGCTTGCTAGGCAAAGAAGTTTCAGTGTACAACTCTTCCAATTTATCCCATAAATTTTTAGCAGAGTCCATAATACCAACTTTCCTAAGCACAACATCAGACAAGTTCAAGATAATAGAAGACAAAGCAAGTTCATTCATCTCAAGTTTTTTTTCCTCAGTATCAGTGTCAGAATAAGAGTGATCAATGGCTTTATAAACACGTTGCTGGATCAGGATGCATTTCATTTTCTGTTTTCAGATGCTGAAATCACCTTTTCCAGTGAAGGGGGCCAACACATACGTAGGAGTATTGGTGGCCATGTGGTTTACGAAGCTTTAAACACTTACACAGATTTCACAGCACACAAAGATGCAAGAAAAATAGCTGAGCACGGGCAAGCGGAAGCAAATGCCGACACAGGTCACAGGATAAAGACCACAAAGCACTGAAACAATCAAAGGATCAAGCACGAAACAAGCACGTAGAGAGCATGTAAAATCAGCAGCTAGAACCGCGGCAAGCGGCAATCTACGAAAGCAATAAATCCTAAACCGCGGCAAGCGGTCACACTACGAAAACAGTAAATAGGTGAGTTTCAGCCGCTTTACCAGAGCGAGACCCTAAGTAAGGGCCTCAAAATGCCCAAAAGACAGCAATGCACTCCCGGGACCAAGCAAAACGTGCTGCCTAATTCTCGTCAACGACGAGGGCAGATCCCACGTATGCCGCAGAAAACACAAGCAACAGCTTTATGTCCAAAAATCACTGTTGTGCAACCACCGGGAAAGACCTAAACTCAACTAAGCACCTTCACTGCAACTCGCACGCTTGTTAGTAACTCAAGACAAATATTAAAATTGCTTAAATAAAATTTTTGCAGATTTAAATTAAATGGACAGATAGGCAGATAAAACCTGGAAACTACCTAAACAAGAGTCATAAATTTAAATCATAAACAAACGGAGGAAAAAGCAACAGGGAGAAACTTACCAGCCTTACCTACTTACCTTCGGCCGTGAACGGCTATGAGCAGGGAAAAAGGTGGCAAACGGCTGACTGGTCTTCGCTCCGGCGACGGACAGACCAACAGCAGCAGCAGAGCAGGCGACACCACGAAGCGGCGAGGCTCCACACAGTACGGCAGGCGCGCAGCAGGGCTCTGGCAATTGGACGGCCTCCAGGCGACGGTGGCTCCAGCGGCGCGTCTACAGGCACGAACGGCGTGTCGACTCGACGGAGCGATGGCGCGGCACAGGAGCGACGGCGCGACTCCAAACGGCACAAGCCAGACACCAGACGCGACGGCACAGAGCAGATCGGCACAGGAGCGACGAAATGCCCAACATGAACGGAACGATGGCGGAGGCGCACGGAGGAGCAGCGGCACCCACGAACCCAAACAGAGACGACGAAGGGACCCGTGGCTTTGATACCACTGTTGGGTCACCCCCTTCGCACCTCGTCTCACGGTTTGGTTCCCGGACGTGGGTTCAGGCCACCCGCCTGAGGTGGACTATAATCCGGTGAAGAGGGAAAGACGATCAAAGGTCCGTCGAAAGAGGCTGCTCTCCACACCAACGCTACTCAACTCAACGGTCACGAAAATGGTATTTCAAATTCGATCACACTGTGAAGGAGCAGCTGCTGGCCTTTTATGTGGAGGCGTCCAAGTCTTCCTAGGGTTGAGACAAGAGTGGACCTTAGAAAAGGAATGGGCCAAAACCCATTTGTGCCCAATGCCCAAGCTCAACATCATTCAAATGCATATCGATGTTATATTTTAAATTTTAAGATTTTTTAAGTAATTCATTTGATATGTGTAATAAAGAAATATGCGTGTAGGTGGGTCAAGACGGGTAAAATTTGTAGGGTTTGCGAGGCCCGACGGGCGCCGACTCCAAATTGTGGCAGGGCACGTCCCGAACCCAAAAAAAAATTCCAGTGGGGTGAGTTATAGGACATAGCAAATCCGTTCCAAACCCGTCTCATTGTGATTCCAATCTATAATCTCAAATTTTTTGGTGTATGAGATTTGATGCTATTGTAGTGTGCTATATACCGATCAAAAATAAGTGTTCTATATGCTTAAGGATAAGGAAAGATTTAACAGTGGGAGAATTTCATAATTAGATATTTACGCAAATTTTAGTTTAAATAGAGTGTATTTTATTGCACTCAACTATGTTGAAATTATGTATTACCCTACTCACATGTGTTTAACTTGATAAATCCTACATTAATCTTTTTATTTTGATTTTAGGTGTTTTTAGAATTGAATTTGGACTGATTAAATTGTTTTTTTTTTAAGGCTACATGAGGTGGGCCCATTGTCGATAATATTCAAGAGTTGGAAGGCTCATGCGGGATTGATATTTGATACGATTTATTTCAGAGTTTTAATATTTCTGTCAAATTAAATTTACACAGTACATAGACTATATGATTAGATCATTAGAAAGGCCCATTGAAGAATTTATTTCAATAGAATAATATTGAAGGATAAAATGGATAAACTGAGTACATTAGAATAATGTTGTTCATCTAGCATCATTAGTCCGTGGAAAATTTTGAACGAATAATACATTTATTTAGTATAATCGAAATCAAATTGTAAATGAACTTCGAATTGAAATTCAATAATTAATTAAATTTTAAATTGTGTTACTTGTGTACTTAGTTTAATTTGAGTTTTATTTGATTAGTTAATTAGACTTTTATTTGAATCTCCTCCTCACTTTTATTTGTGTATTTAATGTCTCTTTTATTTAGTGTCATTTTTATTTCATTTCCGTGCTTTCTTAGACTGACCTCTTACTTGCCACTAGTTAGTACTAGTAGAATAAATAAATATATTTTATATTCCCCCATTTCAAAATAACTTATAAGGGGAATAAACATGCATATTAAGAATAAAGTAAAAAAGAAAAATAGTATTTTGAAATATAATTTGGTAAATTATTATGTATAAAGTAAAAAAAAGTTAGTTGGATTGAGTGTAATGTGGGTCCAAAAAATGAAAAAATAATGACATTTTGTGTAAGGCAAAATATTGTATGAAAATGGTTCATGAACAAGTTTTAAAGTATTAAACATTTAACTAGTTGTATCAAAAATCTCATCAGGTGTATCAAAATTTGAGATCAATAAAATCTATATATTAATTTTAGAGTAAGTCTCATGTGCACCAATTACACGTTGCAACTCTAGTTCATTTTTAAAAAGTTAAACAGTTTATAACTGAAAAGTTAAACAGTTTATTATTGAAAAGTATATCTTTCATAGTTTAACTTTTCAGTAATAAACTGTTTAACTTTTTAAAAATGAACTTGAGTTGCACCGTGTAACTGATGCATACAAGACTAATCCTTAATTTTAACTTGTGATACACCTAATGAATATTTTGATATATTTGATCAGATATTTGATACATTAAGATAATTTAATGATAAGTTTAGTATGAACTTTTTTCACACAATACTTACTCTTTGTGTAAATATGTAAATATTGTACGATGAATTTATGAAAGGATTTCTTTTTCATAAAGTTTGCAAGTTCTTGCCAAAAAGAAAAATCAGAAAATTTCTCTTCCACAGAGTGAGTATATTTAAACTGGTGACCGCAATTAAATTCATAAGAGAAAAGGAGGGAAAAGGAAGAAATAAAAAATAAAAAAGGGGAAAAAAAATAAAAAGCAACATCGCAAATTTGCCAATTGATGAAGTCATTGAGGCCCAATATTGTGCAAGAAAAAGGTAAGCTACTGGGCTCTATTTTCTTGGGCCCAGATTATATGCACTAAATTTGTTAAAAAGTACACACACTTCATAATTTTATTAAATAAAAAATATATAAAATATAATAAATATTATTTTGATTTTATTCCCTAAATTTGTACACCCACCTTAATCATCGGAACAACTCTCAAGTATAACTATATTTTTCTTGTAAAACATTAATATATTACATAGATTTCTTTTTTAAACGAAAAAAAAAATCCCAAATAAATAGAAAAGAATAAGAAAAATTCAAGTACTTTTTGTTTGAATTTTGAAAAAAATTCAAAAAAAAAAAAAGAAAAAGAAAAATGTGAGATGAAAAGCACAATTTTTTTTTTCGAATCCAGTTATCTGAAATAAAATACAATTTTCTTATTTTTTTAATGAAATTTTAGCTCTTTTTGAAAAATTTTGTCAAAACTTTTGTTTCGTTTAATTTTTCGAATTATGCCTTCTTTTTATTTATTTTTTCGGAAAAATCTAATCGAGAAAAATCGTTTGAAAAGATATATTAATTTATTTATTTATTTATTATTTGTTTTGAGTTTTTCATTTCACATTTTTTTTTCTTTTTTTTTTGTTTGGAAATTTTTCAAAATTAAAATAAAAACTACTTATTTTTGCTTATTATTTTTCATTTATTTGGAAAAAATTTCGTTTTTAAAATTTTTTATTATTTAATATATTAGTATTTTACAAGAAAAAATATAATTATGTTTTTTAGAGTTGTTCCGATAATTAAGATGGGTGTACATATTTAAGGAAAAAAATCAAAAGAATATTTATTTTATTTTATATATTTTTTAATTAATAAAATTATGAAGTTAGTGTACCTTTAACAGATGTGGGTTCATATAACGTCAGCCATTTTCTTGTTATTAAAAAGCCCAAGAAGGCACTGATTATATGCATCCCTATTTATTGATAGTACGCCCATCAAATGAGTGCAAAACCATAGAATTAATACACCCACTATTAACTTTAAAAATTATCTTTTTCCAAAATTTTAAAAAAAATCCTATTTTTCTCTCTCTCATTGCGTGGACATGCTCCTCATCTCTCACCTATAATGCACAGATTTTTTTTTTTTAAATATGCAGTATTGAATACGCGAAGGGTACATGTGAAATTCGTGTGGGATTCGCACGGTGGTATATCTCTAAAAAAAAAAATTAAAATTTGGATACGCGTATTGTGTACGTTTTATAGAAGAATCCGATACGCAAGAGTGCGATGGGGTTTATTTTTTAAATAAAATCAAATTTAGTTCTTTAAAAAAAATTGAAAGTAAAATTAAATATAAATAAAATAAAATAAAAATATTAAATAATATTAAAACCAAAAATTGAGAAAGAACAGTGAGATACAATAAAAGAATATGAAATAAATTTAGGGTTTATTTAATCTAATATTAAAATTCATTAATAAAATTAATATATAATTTTTAATATCTGATTGTGGTACTCTGGACAGTGATGCAGAAATCGGGCAAGGCAGCGCCTAGGGGCTGGGCGGCTACATGCCGACCCGATTTCTACAAAATCGGTGATTCTAGGCGTTAGCGGTCTTAGGCGGAGCTAGGCGGCCTCTAGGCGGTTCTAATTTTTTATTTTTTTATATAAAAAAAACTAGGCGGTTCTAGGCGGTCTTAGGCGGCCCTAGGCGGCTCTAATTTTATATATATATATATATATATTTTTTTTTTAAAATCAGGCGGCGCCTAGACAGCCTGAAAACTCCCGATTATCGATTTCCGACTTTTATAACCTTGACTGTGGAGTTGTGAATTTTCTTTCAATTTTCTTGATTTTTTTTCTTGTGCGTATAATATATGAATATGAACTATAAAGTATGAATTCAATTTTGAAATTTTTTTATATTTAACTTTTACTTAAATGAACTAGTATTATTTATTAAACATGACTATTTATTTGGTGATGAACCAAATAATTATGAATGATAAATATAATTTGATTTAGTTTGATTGTGTTATGTGTTATTTGAATTTTATTTGAACTTTGTAATATGTTATTTGAATTTCACTAACTTTGTTAAGTAATAACTTAAATCGTAAGATTTGTTTAGTTTTAGATTGATTAAATTTCTATTAAGACTTTTATGTTAAATTGTTGATGGTATTTGAATGATTGCTAATATATATATATAAAATAGGTATTATATATAATAAAATATTAATAAATAAATGTATCATTGCCGAATCGCACCCTAAAAATTTCAAAAAATAGGATTTTTGTACCCCCACCCACACTCCCGCACCTATGCAACCCAGTCTCTCACTCTTGAGTCGTGCATTCCCTGCTTCCCACCACTTTCTTCTCCTTCCTTCTAGAGGTGAGAATAGGCCAGGTCCTAGATCTCTCACAAAAAAAAAGCCTGAACCTTGTGCATTATTGATGAGCCTAAGTCTGACCTGTTATTTATAGTAGGCTCGACTTAAGTTTTTTTAGCAAATAGGTCAGATCTAAAAACCTTTTAAAGGCCTAACTAATAAGAATTTTTCATAACTTTTTATTCTATCATTAAAATTTCAAAATTACACATATAAAGTTCACAAATGTCGCAATAACAGCAATAGTAATAACATCGTTAATACCTACATCTACTCACTAAGAAAACAATAACAAACTCATAAAGTAGTTCAAAAAATTAATACATAAATGATAAATATTCATTCAAATTCTCTTCAACTACTTACAAAGAAAAATAAAATGACAAAAAAAAAATTAATATTTCTTCCAATTTTTTTCAACTTACCACCTTCTGTGGCCATGATCATCTTCTATTAAAGCATCTATATATTAATAAATAATAAAAATGATAAATTATATCTTATAAATTAATATTATCTTAATTATATATTTATATATTATGTTTAATAAACATATATATAGTTAAAAAGACCGGTCTGTTGGGCTTAAAAGACCTTTAAAAAATTTCAGGTCTGGCCTATTTAACTAAATATGTTTTAAAAAACGCTTGGACCTTACTTATTTATTAAATAGGTCTAGTTGAAAAAACTTTTAGTAGGTCAGGTCGTAGACCCCTATTGAGTAGTATGACTTATTCACACCCTTACTTTCTTCCCACCTTCTCAACTACACATGTATAAATACAACCTCTTTTTTATATTGGTGGACTCACCTAGCCGTTAAAATTATTTATATAGAAAAATTACGGATTAATTAACCTTAAAAGATAAAGTGGATACACATATTTTTTAGAAGAAGAATGACGAAGTTATTTTTTATATTTAATATGTATTGAAAATTAAAAAAAAAAACTGCAAGGTTGGTGAAGTACAAAGAAAAATGGGTACATTTAACCTGGCCCTAAAAGAATTGTCGTTGGCCCATAAAAAAATGGATGTACTACTACTAGCCCAGTAGATGCTAGAGAAATATCGAGAAGTAT
>JAPKLY010000590.1:49770-113675 GCA_026898435.1 Prunella vulgaris
TGTACTACTACTAGCCCAGTAGATGCTAGAGAAATATCGAGAAGTATCCGGAAGACGCGAGAGGATATATCTGCACTTTCGCGAAATTGGACGAAAGCGCGAGAATCATCTCCTCTGCCGTATAAATGAATCCCCAATTCTACCAATTTCCTCATCAACTCATTCGGAAATCCTTCAGAAATAATCAAACTAAGCAATCAATCTAGCTATAATGTCGCTGATTCCAAGCTTTTTTGGCAACCGCCGGAGCAACGTTTTCGACCCATTGTCACTCGATGTCTGGGACCCCTTCGAGGGCTTTCCCTTTCCATCCAATTTCCCATCCTCCGCCGGAGAAACCAGCGCCGTGGCTAATGCTCGCATCGACTGGAAAGAGACGCCGGAGGCCCACCTCTTCAAGGTGGACGTTCCCGGGTTGAAGAAAGAGGAAGTGAAGGTGGAGGTCGAGGATGGCTCTGTTCTGCAAATTAGTGGGGAGAGAAGGAAGGAACAGGAGGAAAAGAACGACAAGTGGCACCGCGTCGAGAGGAGCAGCGGCAAGTTCCTCCGCCGCTTCAGGCTGCCGGAGAATGCTAAGTTGGGTGAGGTGAAGGCGGATATGGAGAATGGGGTGCTGACAGTGACGGTGCCAAAGGAGGAAGTGAAGAAGCCCGAGGTTAAGGCCATTGATATATCTGGTTAACCCGATCTTGGAGATTAAAGAGCAGAGTGTTGAATTTTTGTGTTGTGCAGATGTTTAGGTTTATAAGCAATATTATGATTGCTAATAAAGATTGTAGTGTGTAATATTGAGTATTAAAGCAATTTGCACTTGTATTAGAGCAGCTACTAATGTGGTCGTAATTGAGTTACATATGTGGGTAGCGTGGCTTCTTATGAATAATAATCAACTAGTTATTCTCATGATTAAATATTAATAATATTTTAATATTAAATAAAATATATTATAAATTTAAATTAAATTTATTTATCTTCAATTAATTATTATTATTATTAATATATAATTTATATGAGATAATATATATGTAAGTATCTCGTCATTATTTATTTAATTATAAATATTTGAATTCTTTTAAACTAACCAAATATTAAAATTAAAAAAATATTATTAATATTCCTTAAATTCAAATATTCAATTATATATCAAATTTAATAAATAATTGTTTTTAAATAATAGAATTTATATTATAGATTTGATTTTATTTTATATTTTGAATTAGAATTAATATTATAGATTTGATTTTATTTTATATATTGAATATGAATGTGAATTAAAAAAATTCAGCAACTGAGCATGAAAGTCTAAGAACTAGAAAAGCATGAATATTAATAAAGCCAAATCAGCAATAGTACTTAAGAAAGAAAAAATATTATAAGACAAAGGGATAGAATGGATACCCACAAAGACGTTCATACATAAGGTCCTTGAAAACAGGGCCGAAAGCTTGGAATCAAGAAATTCAGTCTTGGGATTTTTAAGAGTCTTCAGGAATTGAGTATTCTCCATAAGGGGAACGTTAGTCATGGGATCAGGATTCTCCACAGATATAGCAGAGTTAGAACCAGTGCGCTTAGAAAAGCGAGTTTTCTTCAAGACATGCTTAGGCTGCGACTTGGAAGCAGCAGTCCTCTTGCCTCTTTTCTTGGAAGAAGAATCATCAGCCACAACCTTATCTTCAGGAGAGATTGGAATAGGATTGTCTTGGGAATTTGCTTCTTGTGCTGAAGCAGAAGAAGTGTCAGGACCCTTAGAAGGGGAAGCAGGGACAACATCCTTTGTATCCTCAGCTCCAGGATCAGAGACATGGGTCTTAGACCCATGGCCTTCACCATCAGATAGCAACAGAGCACTTTCCCAAGACATGTCTGAAGAATGAGTGAGCAAATACAATTAGCCAAGAGCAAAAACCTGTTCATAAATAGGTGATAAAAACACAATGCAGATAAGAAAGAAATATACCAATCTCAGAAGAAGAAACAGCTGGGTCATGGAATCCGAAATGAGAAAGGACATGGGACTCTTTCAGAAGATGAAACATTTTGAGCTGCCCCCTTTTCGAAATAAACTCATTCAAACGGGGCATAACTTGTCTATTAACTGGAGATATAGCCTTTTCGAAAGAAAGTAAGGACTTGGTAATCTTAGGAGTTTTATATTGCCAACCACTGACAGTAAAGGGCCATGCCCCTGAACGTGGAGTTACGATGAAGTAACTATCCTTCCAAACGCCATTTACATGAGGGGGCTTACCCACAAATGGGAAAGACCCTGAGTTTGGGAACTGAAGTAATAAAATTCGTTGCGCCTCTTCAGGTCATGACAAAAATAAAAACTTTTCGGTGTGGGGTCACCACCATTAGTTTTGAGAATGAAAAAATAAGCCAGCATGAGCCTAATTGATGAAGGATTAACTTGGTTCACTGGAATGCCGAAGAGATTACAAACAGATACAAAGAAAGGAGCCATAGGGAAGCAAAGTCCAGCAGTTGTCTGGGCTGCCAAGAAAGCCAATGATGGAAAGCGCAAATGATTAGGTCGTCATCAGGACCGAGAAGATCTATAAAAAAATCGGGACAAGGTGCTAATAGGCCTCTAAGGCTAGAAAGGTCTTCCTTGTCCAGATTAGTCTCCTTCGAAATAAGATTCCAGTTGTCCCTCTTCTTCGAAGGAACGATATAAACAGGGCGCTGGGAGAGTGGCACAGTCAAATTAAGGTTTGAAACCTTAGATTCGGCTGGAAGTCCTAGAACTACTTGGGCATCAGTTGAACGAGATGATTTGTGTTTAGAAGACATTTTCCAAAACACTGGAAAGGAAATTAGAACGATGGAAGAGAAATTTCGAAAAACAGAAAATAAGGAAAACGAAGAAGAATACCTCGGGGATGAGAGAAAAAGAGTTGATGAAGAAGAGCGCGAACACTGGAACATCCTCCAGAAAAGCTCAACCCTAAGTAACCGTCTCCAAGAAATGCTGGAGAAGAAACGTCTGAGAAAATCGATTGAAATGGAGAGAGAAGTGAAATCGAAAAGATGGAGAAAGAAAACCTCCCCAAAAATTAGAAAACAGACAAATGGCCAGTCCGGGTATAATAGGGCATATATCCACGTGTACGATGCCGATAGAGGTACTTGAAGTGACGCCAATAAGTACAAAAGCTTTTTTGTACAATTTTTTTTTAAATGTATTCGAAAAAGAGTAAAGAAAGAAAAGAAAGGGAAAAGAAAGAAATGATTTTGTCAAGAAATAGGGAATAAGGGTCAGAGTTAACCTCTTAACCCTGGAACAAAAATAAGAAATTATTATTTCATTTAAAATTTTAGAAATTTTTTATTTAGAATAGGAGGGAGTAGTTGATGTGAGATAAGTATCTATCCCACTGTCCATCGCCAAAAGAGAAAGGAAGTAGTCTTCAGTTTTATGTTTAACTCTGAGCAGAGCCAAAGTTGGATCGTTAACACGAAAGTCAAGAAAATTAACAAAAGATATAGAATTTACTTGGGTAGCAATAGTGATAAATTAAACTCTCATCTCTGTGAGAGTTGGAAAGACCAGAAGTCAGAACTGGGAGAGATGTCACGATTGTGTATATATATATATATTCGGTGAAACTTGGATAAGAAGTATCCATATACTAATAATGCTAAAATGAGGATTCTCTTGTTTAGTGTGTAAAGAGCACTACCATGGAGAGGACGAAAAAGGAATAATTCTTGTACCTATAAATCACTATTAGTGCCACTTGGCACAAATGGTAACAAACCACAAAATGGTCCCCTCAAGTGGTCCCCTATGACAGTTGTCAGTTGGGGATTGAGGCCTTGAGATTACAATTGTGCACTCCAAAGAGGGAGGAGATATAAAAACTATTCTAATTCATTATGGAGTGATATACATAATTTTCACTGAATACTTTTGGTCTGCAACTTTTACACAACAATGGTGACTGACTTGAGCGTCGGAGGATCAACACCGGGGTCCCTCCCGGCTTGATTTCTTGCAGGCTCTCTTCGGATAATCTTCAGAGTGGACTATCGGAGCTAGAGAGTTGTTCCAAAGAAGGCCCTGCCATCATCTCTATTTGAAGAAGGATTGTTTTTAGCTAAATACAGGTAAAATCTAATCCATCGTTTCCTAATAAATTCTTGTTAATGAACGTGACATTTTGTACGCATCATTCCCATACTAGTTCTGTTCTCTGGCCTGTCTTCTCTCACTGCTGTCCCGCCAGCAGCTGCTCTGCTAAATCTGGTTCGCACATTCCCTTCCTCCAGGACGTCTCCCATTGGATGATGTAATGTGTTGGGCACGTTCCAGGCCCTAGGTTCGGGTCCACTTTGGGTCCTAGCTGGGGGCTCGATCGGCACACCAGCCTCAAACACGTCTGTGACCCAGTTTTCTTTCCTTCCCCCTGCTAGGGGAGTCTCTGCATTCAGAACTGGAGTTTCCTTCTACCCTGTAACCTTTGCGGCCTAATTCGCTAAAGCCCGATTTACTGCCGATTGAATCAGCGCCTTAAGGCTATATACCGTTAGGGAAACTATGGTAGAACCCCCTGGCTGCTCGTTCATTAGTAAACGGGGCCACTCTTGTGACCACTAGAGCATCAGCGCTTGCAGGGGTGTCAGCCACTGCGTCAAACTCTGTTCCCAAGTTCCGGGGATTGGGATCAGTCATTTCTACAATGCTTCACTTCATTAGTCATGGACAGAAAATATTCATAAAGTAATAACGCAACGATTTGTGGTTATATATGGGTACACATGAATAATTTGCACGTATAACCCGTTTCCCAAGACATGAATCTTTATCAATATGGTAGCACTTACTCATTACAACGGTAAAATATTTTTCCAAGGACACGTCCTTGTCAACACGCTCATAACCGTACATTATAACGATAACATACTATGTTCAGGGCTCTCAACCTCCTCTTTTTTATCTATAAACTTTTGCAAGGACATATCCTCTGTTTTCCTTTATCAACGGTACAAAATAACAAATAAGGTTAGCACGTACATATTTTCCAGTAACGACTCCCACTTGCTAATATCAAATCGATCTAGCCATGAAAAATAGTTTCGACACAGGAACTTTTTGATCGTATACAGATTTCGCTACAAAAACTCACGCCTCAGTTCATAAACATGTTCCCACAAACAGAGCCAGTTAATTGGGTCAAAAATACCCATTATAATAGTTGAACCAAAGCAATCTCCTTCCAGAAGAGTCCACCACGAACGCCGATCCGATCTGCCTTCTCGTCCTTGTTACCTTTTGCTTGTTACGTCTTCCCTTGCGTTATCTGCACCCAAAGTCGTGCCGAAAATTATTCCGGCGTCAACCCTCCGACAATCAAGTCGGTCCCAGACCATAGTTGGAGTGATAATGTGTGATAACTGATGAAAAATATAAAATTATGTCGTAGTCCTCAAGAAATGAAGAGAGAAAACTATTTATACCCTCCCCTTTGCTAGAAGGGCATATTCGTCTTTATCCTCTGCTTTGGTACCACTGCTAATGGTCTGGCCACGTTAGTGTTGCAAAATGGAACTAGGAATAGTACCATTAGCGTGACACGTGGTTTTCCCACATTAGCGAGAAGTACAATTTTATTGCTTTCTGATGATGAAGTCGGATGTCTGCATCCTACTTCCTAGGTTTCGATGATACTGACATGGCTTTTCTTTCTTCTCTGTTTCCTGGACTCTGGTTCTGGAGTCTCTTCACGACTCCATAAGTCAGATACGAGAGGCGACCAGCGAGGTAATTTCCTCTTCATGACAACTTATTGTGGCCGATGAGGCTATAGTTGTCTCTGACCTCTGGGGAGATATGAATCCAGAGGTCAGAGCTTATTAGTATTCTTTATTCAGAACGATTTCCTTTGTGGGCAGTGCTACACGGACTGTGAGACTTGCTAGTTGGTTCGTACATCTTAAGTTTCTTTATTTTTATATCATCTTTTTAGGATGATATCCTTTATTCTGTGACTTCTGAGATATGAGTTATTTAGCCCCTATCATAATCGTAACTTAATTTTAACTTTATTAATTGATGTAATTTTTAAAAGTGATTATTAATTAATGTACTTTTTTTATATTTTATTATATACTTGTAGTAATTTTTGTTATTTAATATAAATAATGAAAAAATAGAAAAAAAAATAAAAATAGATGGGGATAGTATGCGAAGGAAAAAAAAATCAAATCGCGTTGCAAAGACGGAAAATCCTCAATTTCATGAGGACGGGAGGGGCTTGATCCCACGGCTGCGTGGCATTTCATTAATATCCCTTAATAAAATATAATAAATATGAAAAAAAAGCAACATTTCATTAATAAAGTATATAATAAATATGCAAGAAAAAGAAAAAGGCCCACACTATATATCCCTCCATACTTATTAGATAGACACTCTTTTAATGTACACATTCTATTTTCATTATATTTTTATCAAAGAATTAACTAAATTTTGACATATATTTACTGAAATAATAGTTTTGCAATTTTTCCAAACATATATTTCACACATTATTGCTAAAATATCGAATAAATTTCGACAAAGATTTATTATAAATAGAATAAATATATTTTGGGTGGGGTACGTAATAATGTTGGAGGGATATATACTTGGGCCCAAAGAAAAAAGCAACATAAACAAATTGGCATAAAGTACTTAGCTACTGGGTTGTATTTTCTTGTCTATATAAAGCCCATAAGAATGCTGTTGGCCGACATTACGTGTCGAGAGAAATTTTAGTTTTTAATTAATAAAATAAAAATAATGGATACAGCTCAGCTAGGTGGTAGTGGAGTATCCGGAAGATGCCAGCACTTTCGTGAAACCTTGCTTAGAGCTCACTTGAAAGCGCCAGAATCATCTCCTCTCCCCTATAAATAATTCATCCATTCTAACAAATTCCTCAGCAAATATTTCTTGAGAAATTCTTCCACAACCATCAAACTAAGTCATCAGTTTTTGTTACTGAAATTAAGCTAAAATGTCGCTGATTCCAAGCTTCTTTGGGAACCGCCGAAGCAACGTTTTCGATCCCTTTTCACTCGACATTTGGGATCCTCTTCAGAGCTTTCCTTTTTCCTCCTCTGCCGGAGAAACCACGGCGGTGGCTAATGCCCGTGTCGACTGGAAAGAGACGCCGGAGGCCCACCTCTTTAAGGTCGATGTTCCTGGGTTGAAGAAAGAGGAGGTGAAGGTGGAGGTTCAGGATAGTTCTATTCTCCAAATTAGCGGGGAGAGGAGCAAGGAGCAGGAGGAGAAGAACGATAAGTGGCACCGCATTGAGAGGAGCAGCGGCAAGTTTCTCCGCCGCTTCAGGCTGCCGGGGAATGCTAAATTGGGTGAGGTGAAGGCGGCGATGGAGAATGGGGTGCTGACGGTGACGGTGCCAAAGGAGGAAGTGAAGAAGGCTGAGGTGAAGGCCATTGATATCTCTGGTTAATTAACCCCCTTTTTTTAGAATAAAGAGCAGCTCTGCTGCACACCGCGTGTTTGTGTTATTTACCAAATGAACTGGGCAACGTTGATGTGTAGTGTAAATTGGGTCAAGCTTTTTGTGTTTTTGTAAAGAGTATTGTGATCAAAATTTCACGATGTTAATAAAGAATCTGAGTCTACTTCCTCATAAGATTGAAACATTATCTAATGTTTGATCCTCATATTTTTTTAACAGTGTTGCACAGAAGTGCTTCTTCACATTTCAAACTTTGTAAGCTAATTTCTCACTTGAGGAAATTTGGTTTTGAAATTTAAAGACTTTACAGTTATCCACTTCAAATATATTTGAGAGGAGTGGACTGATTGTGTGTTGTTTAATTTCTCAGATATTAAATTTTTGGTCCCACACTCCATTATATAATTAAGAGGGTGTTAGCTTATTGTATTATTTAGAGGGTATTACTATGTTTTAAGGAGCTTATAATTAAATTCTGTCAAACACTTTAAATTGATTATATTCCTATTCAACTTTTGTCGCATCATCTTCTCAATCAACATAAAATATCCAATCCACTATAAGTAGAATGCACCAACTGCCTGTGACCCACTCCATTATAGTTCCATGCGCATTTATCAACCATAAAATAATCAATCACAAGTGCATAGTGTCTTTCTACTATGATAAGTACGAGTCAATCTCGACTTTTAAAAAAATATTACTACGTTTTTTATTTAAGACTATTGTTTTTTGGGTGGGGATGCACTTATTAGGGTCTAAATACAAGTAGGTGAATAAATAAAAAATAGTTATATTCAAGTGAAACACGTGCATAATATACCAAATCCCAATACAATTAATGATTCTGATAATGTGTCTATTTTTTTACTGTTCATGCTTCAGAAAAAAGAGAGTAGCAGACTACATTTTGGGGTTGACACATTTGCCTCATTAATAAATAAAAAAAACAGAACCAATATACAAGAAAGAAACTAAAAAAGTGGGATTCAAAGTTCATTTACCTCCTCCCAGAAAACGAAGCATTTCTCCATTTTTTTAAGACGGTTGAACTAGGAAGGTTAAATTTTCAGCAGTTTTTTTACGTTTTCTCGATAAATGTACTATGGGAATTTTTACGTTTAAAATCGTACTAAGATGATTATTATAGTACTATGAGAATTTTTATAGTACTATTTCAAACTTATCTGCATTAACGTGTGATTTACAGAACTAATAGCATGTTTACAATACTAACGTTACAATACTAACAAGTAATATAGTATTAGAAATAGTGTTTAATTTCTTTACATCAGTTGGGGTCGAAACAGAGCATTGGTTGAATACATTAACCTTAAAGCATCTGCAATTTCAATTTCATCCTCTGAAAAATGGTACAATCGACATTCAGAAATGTAATATGCATTTTGGGGAAATGATAGTGACCTAACACAAAAAGATTTAAGCTCAAAAATAATTCATAATGCCTAAAGAATTATTTGTAATACTAAAAAAAAAATATATAATACCCAACTAAGAATTTATAATATCCAAAGAACAATTTATAAATAAATTATTTATAATACCCAAATAATAATTTACAATATCCAAAGAACAATTTATAAATGAATAATTAGTAAATAAATAATTAATAAACGAGTAATACTCAAAGAACATTTTATAATACCGAAAAACTCTTATAATACCAAAAAAAATCTTATAATACCCAATGAATAATTTATAAATGAATAATTGATAAATGAATAAACCCAAAGACTAACCTAAAGAATAATTTGTAATACTCAAAGAACAATATATAATACTCAAATTATAAATAATTAATAATTAACAAACGAGTAATACTCAAACAATATATAATACCCAAAGAATAATTTATAAATGAATAATTAATAAATAAATTAGTAAAACCGAAATAACAATTTATAATACCCGAATAACAAATGAGTAAATACCCAAGAACAACTCACCAATACCCAAGAACAAGTTTAATTAATATCCCAAGAACAAGTCTTAATAATAACCCCAAAGAACAAGTTTAGATAATGCCCCAAAAACAATTCACTAATACCTCAATTTATTAATACCTCGGGAATAATTTTGGAATACCTAAAGAATGATTTAGTTATACCAAAAAACAACTCCTTAATACACTAAAAACAATTCTCTGCAATACCCCAAGAACAACTTGTTACTGCCTCAATTGCCAAAAAAACACACCGTACAGCATGTACTATGTGTTTATGAAAATATTAAATTAAATTCTAAATTGAATTGAAATTAAGGCGCATACTATGCACTCGGGTGCATCTTATAATTTGCCGATTATTAATTGAATAATTTTTAGGGAAAATGATTTTTTTAGTCCTTTATCTTTCACCAATTGTATTTTTGGTCCTCTTAACTATACTATTATAGAAATAGTCCTTTAACTTACCAAACACTGTTTTTTTCGTCCTCTTAACTATACCTTTTTAGAAATAGTCCTTTAACTTACCAAAAATTAATTTTTTCATCCTCTTACCTGGTTGAAGTGGATTTTTATTTATTTTTAAAAACACACACGTGGCCCCAGTTTGGGTGGGAAGAAACGCGCGCTCAACACTGAAAAATTCCCAAATTATATCTAACCCTAAATCTCATTACCTTTAACATCATGTGCATTGAGATATAATTTGGGGATTTTTCAGTGTTTAGCGCGCATTTCTTCCCTCCCAAACTGCGGCCACGTGTGCGTGTGTTATTAAAAAAAAAAATCCACTTCAACCAGATAAGAGGACGAAAAAAATAATTTTTGATAAGTTAAAGGACTATTTCTTAAAAGGTATAGTTAAGAGGACGAAAAAAATAATTTTTGATAAGTTAAAGGACTATTTTTAAAAAGATATAGTTAAGAGGACGAAAAACATAATAGGTGAAAGATAAAGGACTAAAAAAATCATTTTCCCTAATTTTTAATTAAATATAATCTTATTTGAAAAAATGTGATAATTTTAAATTGAGATAGATTTAATATTTTTAACTTTAAAATTTTAATTTTTTATTTATATTTAATCTATATTTTAGTTATAATACTATAATAGATAAATAAATTATTTATTAAAGTTTTCTTTTAAGTTAAACAGTTAGATTTCTTCACAAGATGTAATTAGAAAAATGAATGCATATAAAAATAAAAATAAAAATCTTTGGAGTATTTTATGTTAAATTGACAATCAATTTTTTTTCATAAAATATAATTGGAAGAATGAATGCATATAATAAAAAATTAACTAAAGATGAATTTTGGTTGTAGATAAAAGTTAGTTTCAAGAAAAAAAAAAAGAATGAATAAAAAAGTAAGTAAATAAACAAGTTTAGATAAAATTATATATATAAAGCTTATGTTGTTACCTTCCAAACTTGTATTACTTAACATTGTTCAATTTTTCTACATTAATATTCTATGTGTCTTATTTGAAAAGTAAAAAATATTCATGTATCGAACAATATAAAACTAAACTGTCACCCCAAAATTATTTTTTCAGGTCCATAACTTAAAAAGGATGACAAAATGAGAACAATAACTTTTTGAACTGACAGAATGGGGATTGCAACTTTAAAATGTGACAAACTAAGGATAATTCAATCCGAATCAATGCAAATAAGGCAAATTGACCAGATTTGTGCTAGATTCGAGCAAGAATTGGGTCGAAATCGGACAATTTGATCTAAATTTAGGCAGAATTTGCCCTCAAAGTTGCTTTTTTTTTATATAAAAAATATGGTCCTTAAATTGCTAACCTGAAAAGTTATGTTATTTATTTTTTCAGTCCGAAAAGTTACAGTTCTCATTTAGCTACCCTCCTTAACTTATGGTCCTAAAAAAATATTTTTCTCATAGTTTAGACATAGAAAAATTTCAAAGTTAAAAATCAATATTAATCACAACGTAAAAGGAGAAATGTAAAATTATCTATAGATAAAATAATTAAAATTAATTTATTATGAGATAGCACGATAATTATAACATACTAATAATATATTCAATTTATATTCACGAGCTGTGCAAATGCATGTATAGTGTTATCTTTTGATGAAACAATTAATATCCTTCAACTCTACTACCGTATAGCAAAGTAATTAGTATTTTTGAATAAAACAACTAGCATTCTCAAATCAAATTTCTTAATGAAATTTGTTAACATAATATTTTATTCTTTCTTTACTCCTCAGTTTTTCCAAATGTGATTTGAATTCAGGACCGTTGATTTGTATTTTAGAGTGTTATTATAATTTCTTCAACAATAATGTAATCATATCTTAGGCCCTCTCCAGTAGATAGGTTTTTGCCTACGTGGAAAGTTGGAAAAACCTTTCCTCAGGTTTTTTGTCACTGTGGGGGGCAATGGGTATAAACCCAGGTTTTACTGCCTCTACCCAGGTTTTTTTGACTCCACAGCAAGAAAACAAATCTTTTTTTTTTTTACTTTTATAACAGTTGGAAGCATTTTTAAATTTTGATAATTCAAGTTTGTTTGTTTTTTAATAAATAACCGTTGGGCTTTTTTTGCTTTTGCTTTTTGATCAAGTGGAATATTTTTGCTTTTGCTTTTTAAATAGCCGTTGGGCTTCTTTTTTTTTTAATTATAAACACTAGTTTCAAAAAAAAAAATTGTTCGGTATCCAACGGTTACTTCTAGATTTTTTCTATAAATACCTCTTCTCATTTCACAATTTTTACTACTATCAATTATATTTTTCTTGTAATTCTCTACTAAAAAAATGGACAAAGAGTGGATGCAGTGGTACAATTCTTCAAAATTTGGAGAAAATGCAGCGATCGATTGGTCCGACGACCCAAATTATGCCGTGCCTCCTCCACAAGTAAATCAAAGATCAACTGGATCATTCAATGACTACATTAGGAGGGGTGTTCAACTACGGGATAAACAGAAATATCTCCAGCTTCGACATGGTTTAATTGAGCATGTTTGGGCTTGATCCGCAAATAATTAGGTAGATATTAAATTGACCGAGGTGAAATTTATGTTGTTGCTTTTGAATATTTTTGTGTACTTTGCGTGCTTTGAATTTGTATTTTATCGTTTATGTAATAAAAAAAATTAACAATATATTTTTGGATTTTTTAAAAATATAATAAAATATTAAAATAATTAAAATATTTAATTATTTATTATTTATCTAAAAGTTAGATAATTAATATAGTTGATAAATTAAATTATAAAAGAAATAAATATGATATTCATTAAAGTGGGTCCCAAAAAAATTTATTTTTTGGATTTATGCAATGGGGATGAATTTAGTTTTGGAGGTAGAGTTTTTTGTTTTTGAGGTGGCGCTGACGTGACAAGAGAAAAATCTGCTTTTGGATATTTGCATTGAGAAAGGCCTTAGTTTTTTACAAAAGTTTCTATAAATATCCATATATTAGACAAAATTTTATAGCAAAATTCTTGATATCATCCCTATGAAATTAAGCATGAAAATTATCGATTGAATCAAACCAGGCCCGGACTGTTGTAATCTTGAGAGGAAAGCGTAAAGCAAAAGTAAAGACACAGTATTGATGACCCAGTTTGTCACGAAGTGACTACGTCTGGGGGCGACCAAGCCAGGAGATTATACTAATAATGAACTGCCGTTTACAATATGAAAGTGTACATTATACAAGGAATGATACAGTATAAATACAATACCTAACCCTAAGTCTTGTGGGCCTAAAGCCCACTGGATATATTCCTAATATTATATCCATCAATATAATAATATATTTACATATATTATAACACTCCCCCTTGGATATAATATGACAAGGAAGAATGCAAGTGTTACTTAGTGGAGTGTTACAAATGGCCTCGAGGATACAATCATCAGGATTGTTTAACATTTGTTACTCCCCCTGAAGATAACAACCTTCCAAGTCGACGCATCCCGATTCCATGTACGTACTTTTCAAAAGTCGAAGTAGGAAGGGATTTAGTGAACAAATCAGCTAGATTGTCACTTAAGCGTACTTGTTTTATCGTGATCTCACCACTCTTCTGGAGTTCGTGAGGATAAAAGAATTTTGGGGATATATGCTTCGTCAAGTTCCCTTTGACATAGCCACTGCTCATTTGCGCAATACATGCAGCATTATCTTCGTAGATAATTGAGGGGCTTAAGTCAACGGAAGGGATACCACACGAATCGTGAATGTGTTTTATAATGGACTTTAACCACACACATTCTCGTGCAGTTTCGTATATAGCTATGATCTCTGAGTGGTTTGACGATGTGGTCACCAAAGTTTGTTTGACAGATCTCCATGAAATGGCTGTTCCACCACAGAGGAAAACATAACCCGTTTGCGATTTTGCATTATGGGGATCAGATAGATAACCAGCATCAGCATAACCTATAAGTGTTTTGTCTTGGTTTCTTTGATAGAAAAGGCCAAGATCTTGTGAACCTTGAAGATATCGTAAGATGTGTTTCACACCATTCCAATGTCTCCTTGTAGGGGAGGCACTGAACCTTGCAAGTAGATTGACTGCAAAGGCAATATCGAGCCTAGTGCAGTTTGCAAGATAGAGCAGTGCACCAATTGCACTTAGATATGGAACTTCAAGTCCCAATAGCTCTTCGGTATCTTCTTTAGGTCTAAATGAGTCATTTTCCTAATCGAGGGAACGGACAGCCATTGGAGTGCTTAAAGGATGAGATTTATCCATGTGGAATCTCTCCAACACTTTCTTTAGGTAAGCTGATTGGTGTATCAGTATTCCTTCAGGGAAATGCTCGATCTGCAGACCGAGACAGAACTTGGTTTTACCCAATGTTTTCATTTCAAATCAGTTTTTAAGATTGAACTTGCTTCTTCAATCTCTTTCCTTGTTCCGATAATGTTAAGATCATCCACATACACCGAGATGATGCAAAAACCATTAAGGGATTTCTTAGTAAAGACAAAAGGAAAAGCCTCGTTATTTACGTATTCCTTCTTCAGGAGGAATTCGCTTAGTCGATTATACCACATACGACCTGACTGTTTTAAGCCATATAACGAGCGTTGCAACTTAATGCTGAACATACTACGATGTTCGTTATTCCTCATTTGAGGAATAGTTAATCCATCGGGGATTTTCATATAGATGTCATAATCTAATTATCCGTATAAGTATGCGGTAACTATGTCCATTAACTGCATTTAACTGCCAGGGATATATGGCGGAACTTTATAATATTAACAGGAGTATTTGTTTGATCACATCAAACTCAATAATGGGTCACTGCGAAAAACCCTTAAGCTGTTAATCTCGCTTTGTATCTCTCAACTTCATTTTGTTTCGTATTAATACCCATTTATATCCTTCAGGGATAAAATGTTTAGAGGGTATGTACGATAGAACAAAACAATTTATTTTGCGAGTCTAGCACTTCCATATTTGCTTCTTTCTATTGCATCTAATCAAAGTGCTTCGAGCACTGAATTTAGATACTGGTACCAGATTTTAGAAAGAGCAACTATGTGTACGAATATGTTGTCGACAACAGTGATATGTTTGTCTCCTGTGTTTATTTAAGATTCATGTAAACCAGATCTTGATCATTTCCCATTGATCTGGGTGTTCCGCAATCCTAGTATTTTGATTGCTATGTGCACGTGCTTTTTACTAGGATTTCTCGTCTTCAGGACGAATCTCTTCAGGAGATTTCATGAGTGACTGAATATATTATTAGCATTAATATACCATGGTTTTGTGTAAGGAGGTTCATTACGCTTCTGGCGTATAGGGGCATCCTTAACTATTCACAGTCACTTCATTTATAATCAGTAATACATTTGATAATGCATCTGGCAGATTACTTGCTGATTATTGCAAGTTTATTTTCTTTTGAACTTTTGGTTCAAGTTTGACTAGTGTGTGGGCCTAAGTATTGAAGATCTTTTGTGTTCCACATAATTTCACGGCATTTATTAATTGTGGTATTTTTCTCTCCCCCTAAGGCCGGAAATAGATCTTCGTCGAATGTGCAGTCAGCGAAACGGGTTGTAAACTGATCCCCAGTTAAAGGCTCGAGGTATTTAAGTATTGTGAGAGATACAAAATTGATGTAAATACCGAGTTTCCTTTGTGGGCCCATAGATGTTCGCTTAGGTGGTGGTATTGGAACCTACACTGCACAATCGAATGTTCGCAGATGGGAAATGTTAGGTTCATTTCCACGCACGAGTTGAATAGGGGAATATTCATGATATGCAGTTGGTCGGAATTGGATTAGTGATAATGCATATAAGATTGTATGCCCCCAACATGAAACAGGTAAGTTCGTTTTTTGTAGTAGTGATCTAGCGATTAATTTAAGACGTCTAATTAATGATTCAGCTAGACCATTTTGAGTATGAACATGAGGGACCGAATGCTCCACTTTGATTCCCAGTGCCATGCAAAAATCATCGAATGCCTTAGAGGTGAATTTACCGGCATTATCCATACGAATGGATTTAATAGGATGATCTGGGAATTGAGATCTCAACAGGATGATCTGTGCAATAAGCTTTGCAAAAGCAGTATTGGGAGTGGATATCATCGTTACATAAGTCCACCGAGTGGATGCATCTATTAGGACCATAAAATACTGAAATGGTCCAGATGCTGGATGTATTGGTCCACAAATATCTCCTTGAATCCGTTCAAGAAATTTAGGAGATTCAGTTCTTACTTTACTACTAGAAGGACGAATTATGAGTTTACCCATTGTGCAAGCATCACATATGTATTCATTAACAGAAGGGATTCTGTTGTGTGTTATGTTATGGCCAGATGAATTACATAGAATCCGACGCATCATGGATTGTTCTGGATGTTTTAACCGCTCATGCCATAATTTGAAAGAATTTGGATCATTAAATTTTAGATTAAGGGCTAAATGGAGATTTGAGGGTCTGATGTATGTGTAATACAAGCCAGACGAGAAAGATGGAAGTTTTTCGACGATGTGTTTACGACAATTTTAAATAGTGAGTCATTAACAAATATTCACTATTGTCCTCAGTATTTGTTTCAATGTGATAGTCATTCAGTCGAATGTCTTTGAAACTGAGGAGGGTACGCTTTGATTGTGGAAACAATAAAGCATTCTCAATTATTAATTCGATACCCATAGGTAGAATGATCGAGGCTCTTCCGGAGCCAACGATTTGTATGTCGTCATCGGAAATAGTTGTGACACTTCCTTTCTTTTCAGTTAATGTTTGGAAAAATTGTCTATCTTTTAAGATAGTATGTGTAGTAGCACTATCTACTAAGCACAAAACATTAATCTCCATAAGCACTTAAGTGTATGTTTGGATACGTTTAGATATGAGGAATGCTAAGGAGAGCCAAGATTACAGACGCTGATTGATCAGCCGCACAAGGGATCACTTAGGTCCTACTTTATCAAAAACGTATTAAATTTTGTAGTCAATAGTCATATGTTCACCCAAGAGGTCATCCTTTGTCTATGACAAAGCCTGCTTTTGGCAGGTCGGTGTGGTGTGTCCCACCGTGATGAGCCTTCCCATTTTTGTCTTTTAGCATACGTTGATACGCCTCCACCAAATATTTTGATGTACGACACGAGCGAGACCAATGGTCGTCGCATCCACACATGTGACAGACTTGTTTGTTCTGTGCACGTGAGCTCGATGGTTTATCTTGAGGTGCATTATTATCAGTTGCACTATGTTGTGCATCGTTGCGACCTCGACCTCGTCCCCTACCACGGCCTCGACTTCGGGTCGATCCGCGTCCCCCACTTATCTCATTTCCTTTTCCACGTTTACGGCCTCTAGAGTTCCTCCGAGTAGCATGTGCTTCAGGCACAGCTTGTGAGCCAACCGATCTAGTATTGTGATTTTTCATCAACAATTGGTTGTGCTTTTCTGCAACTAAAAGTGCAAAAATGAGGTCGGAGTGTGATTGATACTCTTTGGTCTTGTACTGCTGCTGGAGTACAAGATTACTAGCATGGAATGTGGAAAGAGTGTTCTCGATCAACTGATCATCAGGGATCGGTTCACCGCACAGCTTGAGCTGCGAAACTATGCGATGTAGGGCGGAGTTGTACTCCGTCACAGACTTGAAGTTTTGGAAAACGAAGTGTTATCCATTCATGTCTGGTTTCTGGGAGGATCACATTTTGTTGTTGTTGGAATCGATCCTGGAGGGATTTCCACAACGTCAATGGATATTTTTCAGTGAGGTATTCGTTCTTAAGATCTTTGTGAAGATTATGTCTTAAGAAAATTAGAGCTTTTGCCTTTTGGGCAGTTGTGGATTTAGATGGTTGTCTAGTTATGTCGGTAAGGTCTTTAGAGACAAGGTGAGTTTCAACGTTGAGAGCTCATGTCAAATAGTTATGGCAATCAAGTGCCAATTAATCAAATTCACATTTAGTGATGTTTGACATGTTTTTGCTACAAAAAATTAATAAATGGAAATTTATTAAAATTATTTGTTTGTAGCTTTTAATAATTAAGGCTTAATCATAAAAATGCTAAGACAAAAATTAATAATAGGGGGTATTTAATAAAGGATTGGGTGTATGACTTGTGTAAGACATTTATTAATGGGACTTGAACCCAAAAATAATTATTGGATAAGGCCTTAAAAAAATTTGATGATTTGAGCTTCATAATACCATTATGAATTTTTATTAATGGGACAACGGGCCCAAAAATAATTTTTAGGATCTAAATTAATAATGATCGACTAAAATAAAATGCCCAATCAAAAAAAATTGGCCTATGTAAATATTATTATTAATTTTTTTTTTTATTGTTTAATGAATGGCCCAGGATTAAGCTGCCCATTTAGGAAATTAAATAGGCCCAAAATGATAATAACATCGGGCCCAAATAATGCAGCCCATTTGGATTAAAAACCAGGCCAAGTAATAAAAAAGATGGCCCAAAACGAATTAGCCCATAAGATTTAAAAGATCAACTTTCAGGTAGGGTTTCCGGATATTTTGGCGTTGCTTCGTCAATTAGTCGCGATCGAAATAGTAAGCAGATCGTGGGCGGATTTTACGCCGATCGTTACGCGCAGGTCAGTGCCGGAGGTGAAGAGCGCCGCCTCGACGAAATCGCGGCCGTTGCGTGCTGTGCCGTCTCCGGCGCCATCGCGCGGAGTTCGCCGTCGCGAGGAGTTCAGAGCTCCATCGCGCCAGTGGCGCGCCGCCGTGCTCGCAGCGTTGCCGAGGCGTCGCGGCGCAAGGGACCGCCGCCATTCGCGGAAAACGTTCGTTCGCCGTCGCCGTCCGTATAACGGCCGTCGTCGCTCAGAGGCGTCGCGGCTGTTGTCGGCGCAGCAGCTTGCGTCGTCGCGCACAGCCGCCGGTGCCGTCGTGACCGTCAGGCGTCGCGCGCCGTCGTCACAAATGGACGGTTGTCGAGCCACTTCAGGGGCAATCGACGTCACGGGTAGGTGCGATTTTGATTCGCGATTTGAGCACTAATACGGGTAGGTATCAATTTCAGAAATTGATTTGAGTTTAGTCCTGAAAAACCTGATTTGGGTTTCAGAAAATTGATTTCTGATTGTCGATTTGGTCTCTGAAACTGGTATTTCGATTTCTGGAATCGAATTGGGATTTTGTTCGATGAATAAAACGAAACGAACAACAGGGTATAGGTTTCGTTTTGATGTTGGTTTTGTTTCTCGATTGAGTACAATTTATATCATCAAACAGGGCATATATCGAAAACATACAATCTGAACATACAAAAATCCATATGTTAAAAATGAAATCAAATAGATTAATCCTGAAAACAGGGGGTTTCGAACTCTTTTTGATTTGGGGGTTTTGAATCGGGTTTTGTTATTCAGAAACAAATACAAGCATATATATTATAAACACAAAGAACATGGCGTATGCAGAATCATAACATATAATTGCATACGTGGATGATTGCAGATTATAGGATGCATATGCAAGAGTATATGAATGTATGTATGGGTTTGTTCATATATATAAATGCATAAACATTAAATCTATATATATATGGTCGTGCGATCAGTGCATCATATCTAAAATATATAATTAGACCATAGTTATCAATACGAACAGATTGCAATATGCACACATACAGAATATTATCTAAGCATATTCAGGCATATTTATAAATTAAACATATGCATACGCAGGATCTCTAAGCATGAATTTTTCAAAATCATTAAAAGAAAAACTCACGGTTTCAGTAATCTATAAAATTAATCATGAATTTTGATTCTGAAAACAGCTGGAGCAATCCTCTTGTAAATCCTTATTGCTCGTAGAGACTCGTGCTGATAACGTGTTGTAATCTTGAGAGGAAAGCGTAAAGCAAAAGTAAAGACACAGTATTGATGACCCAGTTCGTCACGAAGTGACTACGTCTGGGGGCGACCAAGCCAGGAGATTATACTAATAATGAACTGCCGTTTACAATATGAAAGTGTACATTATACAAGGAATGATACAGTATAAATACAATACCTAACCCTAAGTCTTGTGGGCCTAAAGCCCACTGGATATATTCCTAATATTATATCCATCAATATAATAATATATTTACATATATTATAACACGGACAAGGTGGGAATTCTCAATATCATCCCATGAAATTGAAAATAGACGTGGAGAGAATTTATCCCAAATTGACAAGAATGATATGGTCCGGGGATCCCCACCTCATTTTGCGTGGAGAATTTATTATTTTATTATTTTACTTATGATAATATATATATATATATATATATATTAATTCTAATCATTACTTAATTATATTTTTGTTATTTAATATAAATAAATGAATAATTAGAAAAAAATTAAAAATAGATGATGATTGTATGCAATGAAAAAAATATTTCAGATTGGGTGGGGGGGGGGGGGTGGGTGTTTGGATGGGATTGATCCCTCGGACCCATGGCATTTCATTAATATCCCTAAATTGACAAAGTATAAAAAATATTGAAAAAAAAAAAAAAACCATCACCACAAATGGGCCTAAAGTACTTAGCTACTGGGCTGTATTTTATTGTCTATATAAAGCCCATAAGAATGCTGTTGGCCCACATTACGTGTCGAGAGAAAATTTAGTTTTTAATTAATAAAATAAAATAATGGATATAGCTAGGTCGGTAGTGGAATGTGGAAGGTTGAGAAGTATCCGGAAGATGACAGCACTTCCTCACCTGAAAGCGCCAGAATCATCTCCTCTCCAATATAAATAATTTATCCATTCTAACAAATTCCTCAACAAATATTTCTTGAGATATTCTTCCACAACCATCAAACTAAGTCATCTGTTTTTGTTACTGAAATTAAGCTAAAATGTCACTGATTCCAAGCTTCTTTGGGAACCGCCGAAGCAACGTTTTCGATCCCTTTTCACTCGACATTTGGGATCCTCTTCAGAGCTTTCCTTTTTCCTCCTCCGCCGGAGAAACTACGGCGGTGGCTAATGCCCGCATCGACTGGAAAGAGACGCCAGAGGCCCACCTCTTTAAGGTGGATGTTCCTGGGTTGAAGAAAGAGGAGGTGAAGGTGGAGGTTGAGGACGGTTCTATTCTCCAACTTAGTGGGGAGAGGAGCAAGGAGCAGGAGGAGAAGAATGACAAGTGGCACCGCATCGAGAGGAGCAGCGGCAAGTTCCTCCGCCGCTTCAGGCTGCCGGAGAATGCTAAGTTGGGTGAGGTGAAGGCGGCGATGGAGAATGGAGTGCTGACAGTGACGGTGCCGAAGGAGGAAGTGAAGAAGCCCGAGGTCAAGGCGATTGATATCTCTGGTTAATTAACCCCATTTCTTGAGAATAAAGAGCAGCTCTGCTGCACACTGTGTGTTTGTGTTATTTACCCCTTGATGTGTAGTGTAATTGTGTCAAACGTTTTGTGAGGACAATTGTGGTCAAAATTTCACATGTTGATAAGAATCATAGTCTAATTCTCATAAGATCGAAATATTGTCCAATATTTGATCCTCATAGTGTTTAACAGAGTACGCACAGAAATGTTTCTTTAAATTTCTAACTTTGTAAGCTAATTTCTCACTTAAAGAAATTTGATTTTGAATCTAAATACTTCACAACCATCCACTTCAAATATATGAGTGGACTGGTTTAATTTCTCAGATATAAAAGTTTAGATTCTGAGATAATTGTCCTACTCCCATTATATAATTAAGAGGGTGTTAGCTTATTTAGAGGGCATTACTGTGTTTTAATTTAAGGAGCTTATAATAAAATTCTGAAACACTTTAAATTGATTATATTCTTTTTAACTTCCATCGCATCATCTTCTCAATCAAGATAAAATATCCAATCCACTACGGGTCCATTTGGTTAGTGGGACAATCCAGGATTATGCTTTTAGTCCAAGCCATAATTTGTTCTATTGGACTATATTGCGAGCCATAATTTATTCTATTGGACAATATTGCTGTGGGACTAAATCTCATTGAGGTGGAGGTAGGAAGGTAATTAAGAATGGTCCACTCAGGTGGAGGTAGGAAGGTAAGAATGTTTGGACCACGTTTTTTCTTGTTAGCGAACGTTTTCTTCTATTTCATTTCTATTCGGAAAGACTTAGGTGAGTGAGATCCCAATTTACTTTTAATTTTTATTTATTTTATTATTCATGATTATTTTATGGTAAATTTACTTTTAATTTTTACTTTTTGTTTATTTGTTTAAGGATAATCGGAAACATAAAGAACGAAGAACACCGAGATTTGTTGACCCAGTTCACCTGAAAGACTACATCTGGGGGCATACCAAGCCAGGAGATTATTCCACTATTTCTATGTATGAGATCACGTTATATAGGTTGCAAACTAGAGTTACAGAAATATAAGATACATAATGAAATGACTAAATTATCCTTCTAGTAAATACTTTTGATGAAGGCACATAAATGTAATTTCCTTTAACACTCCCCCTTGTGCCAAATCAAAAGGATGGATGGTGCATGAATGTTGTCATCGATAAAAACCTTGCCAAGTAACATTCATATAATAAAAATAAATCTTGGTCGAAGGGAAAATGAGTTGCAACGCACCTATGTTAAGACTCCCCCTGAAGTCTATACCTCTTAATTGATATGTACATCTATCAAGTGAGCTCATAAAGTTTACACATCTCAATTCCTTTAAAACGTTTCTCAAAGTTATCTTGGACAATGATTATGTAAATAATTCAGCCACAATTTCTTCAGAGCTTACTTAAATTACTTGAATCTTGAACGAAGATTGTTGTCGCATGTTATAGAAAAATTTCGGTGATATATACTTCATATTATCACCTATATAGCACAGATTCATCTGTTCAATACATGCAATGTATTTTTCGTATATACATAAAGGATCTTTAGTGGTAGAACTCAAGCCACCGATTCCTTAAATGTGTGATGATAGACTTTCACTAAATACACTCACAAATTACTATATGTAAGGTAATAATCTCTAAATAACTTTAAGAGATATCTATCAAAGTTTCTTAGTTGATGCCCAAGATATACCATGTTTCTCATGGTAAATACATAATCAATTTGGGTGGTCATGTGGTTAAGATATAACCAACATTAGTAGATCCAAATAACATATTATTTGGTATATAAGTGTATAGGATAGCATTCAATATTTTCTCAAGGGTTGCAATTTCATTTGTCGTCCCTTAAAGCATTTATATAATAAATAACATGCTCATATCAATGATTTCTTTTAAGTATCAAAGTACATTCTTGACACTATTCCAATGATATTATGTTGGTCCTGTAATAAATTTAGTTAACAAGTTCATTGAGAAATTAATATCTGGCCGAGTATATTTAGCTAAGTACAATAATGCGCCTATTGCACTTAAACAAGGAATTTCAGTTCCTAATATCTCTTCGTCATTTTGCTTTGGACAAAATGGACCTTTCTTTAAATCCAAATATCGGCCGATCATGAGAGTGCTAACAGAATGCATTTTGTCCATGTTAAATCGCCTGAACATCTTTTGGACATATGCAGACTGGTGGATAAGTATTCCACAAACTCAATAAAATTGAGTTTTCCCAAGATCCTTCATCTCAAATTCAAAATTCAATTAGTTTCAGGATATCTCTTATTTTATTAAGAGTACCTATGTTCATCCATTAACATAAGTGTCAAAATCACAAACCCAAAACTCATTTTTCTTTATAAATACGCAAGGGGCATTGTTCTTTATTTTTGTACCTTTGTCAATCAAGTAGTCACTTGACTTGGTTAATAGAAGGTCATCAGCACTTTCATATATATCTCTGAATCAAGATCTCCGTTAAGATATACAGTAACCATATTCATAAGCTGCATTTCCAATTCTTCGGATGCTACTACGCTAATTAAGTAGCAGAACGTTATAATGTCTATAACACAGTATGACTCCTTATAATCAATTTCAGAGCGTTATGAGAAACCTTACGCTACAAGGTAAGTTTTATATCAGGACCATATATTTCTCATTACGCTTTATGACAAAGAGTAATTTATGTCCAACAGGCTTTACACTTGGTCGGGCTAGCACTACCGGACCAAATACCTGTCATTTTGTCATAGAATCAAGTTCTACCTGGATTGATTCTTGTATTTTGGCCAGTTTGCTCTTATTGAAAATCTACAACTGAGCTTGGTTCGATTTTATCGTGCTCTATATTTTCTTGAGCAACATAATAAATATATACATCATTAATCTTCGTGCAATGTCTATCCATTGATCCATATGCACTCTCATAATCAATAGAGATTTTTCATTCTCTGGAATCATATTAAACATCGGAGCGTTCTCCAATAATGACTCTTGGACATAATTATAAACAGAGATGATCTCATAAGATGTATTTTTTTTACATTGATGATCAATGAATTGAATTGTGCCACACCTACCATTCCTTCCTTTGAGTGGTGTCAATCGAACCAGGTGACCTCCCCCATTTCCTTTTAGGAGCCACGGCCTCAACCACACTTCCACCAAGTGTGGTTGCAACACCTTTTCTACGGTGTTGTGCCCCTTATTGGGGACTTCTAACCTTACAGACACATTTGCAGCTGATATGTATGACCTAGTCACTTTAGCAATATCAATGAACGAATCAGGCATTGAATCTGTTACGTTCTAGATATTTATTATTTTACATCACTTTTTCATTGTGAAGTTTTGGGGATCAAATGAGACAAAGTAAGAATCGACCACGATACTTCCTGTCGTTCCCATAGAAAATTCTTTTTCTTATCTCCCCCTAACGACGGGAAGACTGTCTCATTTAAGTGACAACCCGCAAATCTAGCGGTAAATAGGTTGCCTGTCAAAGGTTCTAAGTTGCGGATAATTGTTGGAGATTCATATCCAACATAAATACCTAAACATCTCTGAGGACCCATTTTAGTGCGCTGTGGGGGCGCGATAGGCACATATGTTGCACAACCAAATGTGCGTAAATGTAAAATATCAGGCTATATCCAGTTACCAACTGGTGCATAGGTTGTTAACAATGGGTCAAGAACGAATAAGTAAAGATGCATGTAATATTGCATAATCCCATGCAGAGATAGGCATGTTGGTTCGCATATTCAATGCCTAACCACCATATATTTTCTTTAAATGGTAGCCTCTGTGAGACCATTTTATGTAGCACGTGGATATCAAGATATTTTACAATGATCTTGATATATAATGCAATAATCATCAAATGCTTTTGATGTAAAAATTTGATATTGTGATTAGGGTGGTGAGCCCTAAGACATGTACTTTGTGCTAAGTGTTTTACATCCATAATGTCTTGTGGACAGTAAAGTGACATGTGACTCGTATGTCAAAGTATAATCCAGTACCATAAAATACTTGAATCATCCGCATTCTGGATTAATTAATCCACAAATATCATCATGTATCTTATGTAAGAATGAAATATTTTATTTTGTATCTTTAGCATAAATAGGTCTCAATGTTACTTTTGCTAAAGAGTGGGCTTTGCAGAATTAGTGACTTGCCTTTAAAATTTATAATGAGGCAGGGTGAGATGTAAATAATGTCTCTGGTGCTTCAGAAAATAAGAAGTGCGACAATGCAACAACAAGATTGATATTGTGCATTATACCAATTTTCATCTCATTTCATGTGTCACTCTAAAAATAAAGATGTAATGTGAGTTCTTCAACATTATGAATTATTATACAAAAGCCATATCTATAAGTATCACATAGTCCGCTAGTGATAAGATATAGTTAAATTCAAACAGTAGTGAGGTTCATCCCACTAGATTGACATCTTAGTTCCTTTAAAATGTGTTTTCTTTCACATTTATTTGATATATAAATTTCATTCTCACTGTGTGTTTACAAATAACATTGGCACAAACATCTATAAAATTTTACAGGGTTCGATTAGCTCTTGATGCATATGGAGCTTTTCTGATTTCAACAATTGTCTCATTAGACACTGTTCCTTGTTCTTTTTAGATATCTCATATCCTTTTGAGTTTCAATTTGAACAAAATGATTTACTTTTCAATTTGAATAAAATGATTTACTTTTCATTTTGAGTAAAATGATTTGCTTTTCATTTAATATTTTCTTCTATTTTGTAAATGTATCACTTTACATCGTGATAATGTAATTATCGAACTATATATACTAGATAAATCCAGTACTTTTGAATAAAATATAAATGAACCAAAGTTAATAAAAGTAAAATCTCGTATCAAAATCTAACTCGGAATTCATCAATAGTCTAAATAACTTTAAGACCATAACGAATATTTCAAATAAACGAGGCATTATGCCTTTTTAACACTCTTGAAGTATGAGAAAGTCATTAGCAAAGTCCATGTTGCCATTAAAATTTAACCTTGTGAGGTTAATATGGTGGGTATCTTGTACTTTAGATTTCCTATATCATTTATAGTTGTTTGCTATAGTATGCTTGTAATATAATTTGATTTGGTATACCATTGCGACACGTGGTGCATTATTCTCATATCCATATGGATTAGTACATCACGTCTCATTTTCTTTTGGGTTCTTTCTATTTTTCAATTAAACAATATAAGTCTTGAGAAATTACTTTGTCCAAATAGACTTTAAAAAAATTGTGTCATCCACCAGAGCTGCTCTTTGTGTAATATAGGACATTTAAAGGCCCACACCGTTCTTTGTGTAATATAGGACAATTTTCGAGTAAAATATGGTCAATATGTAATATCAATTTAATTTGACTTTATTAGACAGTGCTTTGTCTTTGGTACCCATGGATGATTGATTTTGGAAACATAAATTCTTTCCTTGAAAGTGCGAGAAAAGACATTCAGTTCCTTTTGAGTCCAATACAATATAACCAGGTCGAGTACGTTTCACCATTTATTGTAACACAAGGAAGAATATTAATTAAATATGCAAGCGTAGCAATATATATATTTTTCAAGAATATATTTATTTGAATTAGATTTTGAGACCATAGGTCATATATTGATCGATGCTTTGTGATTATACTTCATCACATTAATTTACTTTCATAATTATATTCCATGAATTTTTCTTTATCAAGGAGTTTTACAATAACAATACATGTATTTATACAATACAAATAAATATTTAACAGCAATTAACATGTATACTATATGGATAAAGAAAACTTTCTGCAGCAAATAAACTCAAGCCTATTATGCAGTAAGCAGTTATATTGCTGAAATTTAAAAGGAATTTTGCCACATCATAATTCATAGTTATTTTTGTGGGAGGGTGGAATCCTTGAACTGCAACTTTCTTAAGCAATTCATCAAATATGTGATATGCATCATAAATACGCCTAAAAGACCAACATATTAGGCATAGTAGATACGTCATAATGCTCCACAATAAATTACCACAAACATAAAAATAATGTGGCCTGCTCATATTATCTTACACAAAAGATGCAAACACAACTTTCAAGAAAAAAATCAAATTAAAGGTTCAGATTGAGGTTTCATTTGCATTTGAATACTCAATTCGTGAATTAAATTCGTGCATCTCAGTCTCAACTTCCAACCCATATTAGAGAATTTAATTAGAAAATCCAAATTTTATCCCATATATTTGGAACAAAGCAGGTCATAATATTCTGGAAACTGAATAGCTCTTGCAGAAAGTAAAAATTACCTCTAAGCAAATTTGTTGCGAGAGGAAACGTGGCCCATGCAACCACCTCCTCACAATGGTAACTCCAACGGCCATCACACTACTTCCACGATGGCGAATTTTTTTTTGCAAATGGCCGTCTGAGAAATCGGCAATGGATTCGCCCAAAATACATTCTGTGTACTCACATCAGAAACCTGGTGCGACACTACTCATCGTCGTCGATGCGGCTCGATACTGTGACGGTGAATTCCCCCCGACGAAGGCGATTGAAATCCGATGGCTAAGCTGCGCATCGAGCGCCAACAACGCACAAACGCCGCTGCGCGACGACCTTCAGCTACGGCCCTTCGACGAAGGGCGGACGGCGATTTCACGATCTGCGATCGCACTACGGACGTGCGCCACCAATACGCGAACAGCCGCAGCATCAAATGCGGACGGCGCTGCGCGCACGGCCCTTTGACGAACGGCGATAGCGGTTGATTATATAGCCTGAACGTCCGGCCACCGTCCGCGATGAAGCTGTGCGCGATTTGAGACGGCGGATGCGTCTTCAGATTATAGGCCATTTGATATGACGGAGGCTAGCATTCAGCAAAATTGATGAAGCCATCGTCAATTGGGCCACCTGGTTGTGGTTTCTAAAACCCTAGGTTCTGCTGTTTAGGGTTTGGGTTGGGGGATTTTGTTGGTATAACATCTGCCGATTCAGTGTGTGTGGGTTTAACAGACGCTGGAGAATCAAAGAAATCGAATAACAAAATTCTAAAAAAAAATTCAAGCAGAATTTTTCTGATTCGAGTGATGTGTATAGAATTCGTGCTGATAACGTGTTTTAGGAAAATCGATAAAGATGAAGAACGAAGAACACCGAGATTTGTTGACCCAGTTCACCTGAAAGACTACATCTGGGGGCATACCAAGCCAGGAGATTATTCCACTATTTCTATGTATGAGATCACGTTATATAAGTTACAAACTAGGGTTACAGAAATATAAGATACATAATAAAATGACTAAATTATCCTTCTAGTAAATACTTTTGAGGTGGAGGTAGGAAGGTAATTAAGAATTGTCCACTGAGGTGGAGGTAGGAAGGTAAGAATGTTTGGACCACGTTTTTTCTTGGTAGCGAACGTTTTCTTCTATTTCATTTCTATTCGGAAGGACTTAGGTGAGTGAGATCCCAATTTACTTTTAATTTTTATTTATTTTATTATTCATGATTATTTTATGGTAAATTTACTTTTAATTTTTACTTTTTGTTTATTTTATTATTCATGATTATTTTACGGTAAATTTGTAAAATTTATAGGGTGAACATAACATATTATATATATAGATATATATTCCTCTTAATCCTTCGAACTAAATATAAAATAAGTTTACGTAATCATACATAAATTCTAAAAACCAACTATATTAATTTTATCTAATCCAATCCAAACTAATTTAGTCATGTTTAGTCAAATCTTAATAAGTCTACTACATTTCGTGAACCAAACAAACTCTTCGTGTAAACAATGCACAAAACTTCTTGGTGATCCTTTCCATTATTTTTTTCATGCGCATTTTTCAATGTAAAATAATCTAATCATAAAATAATGGCTTAATTGCATATTAAATCACCACCTTTTAGAAATTTATAATTTAATCTAAACTTTTAGATATTGATAAAATAAATCACCACCTTTACTTTTTTTTTGCAATTAAAACTTCGGGCAGTTTGCCCCTTGCCCGAATGTTGATGTGTACAAATAATTACATAATTGTTATCCTAGTAAACATCCACGTCATTAAATACTAATAAATATAATAATTTTTTTTTAAAATACATAATTAATTAAATAAATACTATAAAAACTTCTAAATAAATATTCATTTTAATTTTGAAATGAAAATATTTTATTATATTTTAAACCTAAAAACAATTTTAAAAAATATAAATTAATTAATAAAATTAAAACATAAAATATGAAAATAAATTCAAAATTATACATATTCTCTCTAAAAAAATAAAAATATAGTAAACTATACTAAAATAACAAAAAATTTTAAATTTATATAAATATATATTCATATACATTATTCTTATATTTTTTAAAATATAAAAATTATATATATTTCTTAAAATTGTAAAATCTCTTACAAAATTCATGATTCAAAATTACGTAACTATTACTTTCTCCGTCTCGAAATAGTGCTCACACTTTTTTTTAAATTTGTGAGGAGAAATAAAAAAAATGTGAAGAATATTTAGGGATAGATTTCAAACTTTTTTAAATTTCTCAGAATTTTTTTTTTGAAAAAGTGCAAAACTTATTCGACGAAGAAGTGTGTATAATTTAAAATATATTAAAAAATTTAAGATTATATATGTGTACATTTTTTCTAAAAAGTATAACTTTTAGATTTAGAGTTATTGTAGATAAATTTAAATATTTTATTGTACTTTAAATATTTTATTTTAATTTATTATTTAAAAAATACTTTTATTTTTATATTGTTAATGTATATATATATAATCTACTTATTTATTTAAATATAAAAAATATGTGTGAATTTTTAAAAATTAGTATAACTTTTAATTTATTTTAGAAATAATTTTAAACTTTTAAATTTTTAAAAAATGACTAATTTTTTTTAAATTATATGTATTTTTTTATTGTTATATTATAATATTAATGATTTCATTTATATTTTTATATATTTAATGATGTGGATGTTTATTGGGATGATGATTGTGAATTTATTTGTCCACATCATTTTTCGGGCAAAGGGCAAGTTGCCCGAAGTTTAAATTGCAAAAAAAATTGAAAAAAGTGTGAGCACTATTTCGAGACGGAGAAAGTAATAATCATGTAATTTTGAATCATGAATTTTGTAAGAGATTTTACAATTTTAAAAAATATATATAATTTTTATATTTTAAAAAATATAAGAATAATGCATATGAATATATATTTATATAAATTTAAAATTTATTAATTTTTTTAGAATAGTTTACTATATTTTTATTTTTAGAGAGAATATGTATAATTTTGAATTTATTTTCATATTTTATGTTTTAATTTTATTAATTAATTTATATTTTTTAAAATTATTTTTAGGTTTAAAATATAATAAAATATTTTCATTTCAAAATTAAAATGAATATTTGTATAGAAATTTTTATAGTATTTATTTAATTAATTATGTATTTTTAAAAAACTTCATTATATTTATTAGTATTTAATGGTATGAATCCTTATTAGGATAATAATTATGTAATTATTTGTACACATCAACATTCGGGCAAAGGACAAACTGCCCGAAATTTGAATTGCAAAAAAATGTAAAGTGGTGATTTATTTTGCCAATATCTAAAAATTTAGATTAAACTGCAAATTTTAAAAAGGTGGTGATTTAATATGTAATTAGGCCTAAAATAATCTATATCACAAGTGCATTGTGTCTTTCTACAATGATAAGTTCGAGTCAATCTTGGCTTTTTTTAAAAAAATATTATATTTTTTCATTTAGGGTGCAATTTGTTGGGCTTTTGAGGTCCTATTACCAACTTTTATACAGAGTCATTCTGTTTGGTACATTATATAATTTTTACAAAGATCCGAATGTAATATGGCTCAACCCAGTACAATAAGAAGTCCTAATACGCGTGAGTCATTATTATGCTTGTCAAAATTTATATCATCTTCCCCATCTTACAACTCTAATCCGGCTTCTACAGTACTACAGTTTGGAGATCGCGGCAACGTGGTAAAATCCAGAGTTACAAATTTCAAAATATTTTAGTTTCGCGCATGATTTTGCATATTTTGTTCGAAGTGCTATTGATTTTCACTATTGAATGTTCGAAGTGCTATCAATATTAGTTTTGGGCTCCCACCCACTCATGTCTAATTTCTAAAAATTGATCTTCTCAATTATCAATTGATTTGCTCTGGTTATCATTGATTCTCTTGTCTATCGATCTCCTCTATCAAACGTTGTGCTCTAATGTTTAATTTATTCAATTAATGCATGTATCTGGTGGCCCAAATCTATCATTCCAGTGGTTAGAGTGATTCAAACTCAGGTGTTGCACTTATCAGTTGTGACGATGGTTGAGACCCTAGGCCCGATCTATCATTCCGTGGATGCATGTATCTGGTAGCCAAAACCTTAGGTCTCATCGACATTTGTCTTTCTTGTTCCAAGATATTTACTAGTACGTATACACACATTCTCTGTATAATTTTTCATATTTGTTAAGATGTCGCATTTGGTGATATGTATTAGGTATTTATCTTAAGATGATCAATTGCCTAGAATCTATTGTCCTAAATTTTATATGGTATTTGTGATGTAAATTGTGTTATTCTTGTTCTTTCATGCTCTGATGCACTGGTTTTTCATACACTTTTGGATTGTATAGCAGTAGGTTGTTGTTAGGGATGCATATAACCAGGAAGTTTGTCACATTTAGTATGAAGCATTCCCTATTGTTTGATATGATACATCAGTTTGTAGAATGTGTAGATTTCAATTGCTTATTTCTGTATGAAATATGTAGATTTCAATTGCTAATTTCAGTTTGCAGCATTCATAGAGTTCAATTGCTTGTATTGACAAAGACTGTTACACATATCAATTTTTTTAATCTACTCATTTTTTGTACAATTTAGTCTTGATCCAATATACTGTATGTTCATCATCATAAGTTTAGGCTTTCTCTTGAATTTGTGGGTGCAGAATTGATTGTGCTGAAAAGAACTCTCTAAACATGTTGTCCATAGCCTAGAGAACATAAATCTTGTTATTGCTAATAGAACACATAAAATGTCGGAGATATACTCTAGCTCTGATTGTAGTATACATATTTTTTATTAAACCAAAGAGATTGGTTAGATCACGCCAGAAATATAGTATGATACTTAAAATGCCTCAACAACAAATAAAGCTGAATAGATTGTATGTGACAAGTGATCCCACTTTTTTAAAGAATCTACAAATGGATCGAAATACTTTTGGAAGACTGTGTTTCTCACTATGGAGTTAGGAGGGTTAACTGACCAAAAGTATGTAAAAGTGGAAGAATATGTCTCGATGTTCTTATCAGTTTTGGGTCATCATAAAAAATAAAGTGTAGCTGGTCACGAATATGACAGGTCAGGTCAGAATGTCCATCATTACATCCATCTTGTTTTGAAAACTATTCTAAAATTGCACAACTTATTTCTTGTTACTCCAACTCCTGTGCATGAAGATTCAACCAATCCAAGGTGGAAATGGTCCAAGGTAAATTTAAATTATTATGCAGTTTATTCATGAATTAATGTTAACACAATCAATTTTTGCTGGTGTTATAGGGGTGTTTAGGTGCTCTTGACGGAACATACATTGATGTCCAAGTTGGTCCTAAGGAAAAACCCAATATAGAACTCGGAAAGGTCGTATTTCCACAAATGTCTTAGGAGTGTGTGACACTGAAATGAGGTTTGTTTATTTTTTTCCCGGGTGGAAGGTTCAGTTGTTGCTTCTCGAGTTCTCTGAAATGCTGTTACTCGGACACATGGTGATTAGTGTCATAATTGCATCATTTTGCATCTATTTCTATATGATTTTGATGAGATTATGTTCACATTTGACCCTAAAATGCTTTGAATTGTGCTATTGACCCTTTGTTGGCAAGAAAGTGTGCTTTATAGGTGAAAACAAGCAAAAACGAGGAATTCCCGATTAAAGGAAAGGAAATGATGGAATCCGAGCTCATGGAGATGTTTCTTATACTCAATTGAAGACCCTAGGAAGCTTGGACGAGCCGTGGGATCGAAAATGGAAAAGTCAAAATCGGACGTCTCGAGGTTGAACTACGATCGAGCGGTCTATGTAGAGTGCTCGAGCAAGTGCCCTTCTACGGTCGAGCGGATCTTCTCTGTTGGTCACAAAGCTAGGCGCTCAACCACTAGACCACAGGTGCTCGACCAGACCAAAGGAACCACGTCCGAGCGCGGCTAAGGGTATGATCGAGCGGTGAGTCCGGTTTTGGCATTTTCGAGGGTATTTTCGTCCTTTCGCGCGTTTAATGAGGGATATAATGGACCAAGCATGTGGAGCACTATAAATACTCAAGGATCAGAATCTCTCATTAGCTTTTCCTTACTTTAGATCATTAGATAGTTTTAGAGAGAATTAGGAAGTTACTTAGTGGGTTCTTAGTTAATTTCTTACTTCTTTCTACAATAACTTTTGATCCATCCATTGGATATTTAATCCGTTTGTTCCATTAGCTTAGTCTCGTTATTAGCTACGATTCTACGGTTCGATTTATGTTTTCAAGCTTTGGATCAAGAGATAGCATTTTGGTGGTTTGTAGCTTGTATTCAATTTCTTCTACATATGGTAAGTTTTCCTTTTATTCTCTTGTTTTAGTTCATAATCATGATGATTAGAATATTAATTGTTGTTTTGTTCCATCAATTAGCCATGGGCTAATATCATTGTTTCATGGTTGTATGAATACTATGGTGAATTTAGTCTCTTGTTAATCCTATGCATGAATTAGTGATCTTGATGTATTAATTCTCTTATTAATGATTTGTATGAATGCTTGGCATGTATATTTGGATAATTTGAGCCTATAGGGATTAGCAAGACATGAGAATTGAGCTTATTCTTAGAATCTCTTATGTGAATTTTATGCACACAAAGTGTTTGATATATGGCTTGTATGACCAATGAGAATTGCATATTAGCCCAGACCTCTTAATTAGAGTATTGGGTGTTGTAGATAAATCTAGACACCTAATAGAACCCTTTAGCTTGTGTTGTTAAAGAGATCTAGACACTAGTTAGAGACATGGCTTGATTAAGACACCAAGAGATCTTTTGCATGCTAGGATGGATAGGACACTAGATTAACCATAGTAGGAGTACTTCGATGCACACACACCACACTTGCTCACTTCCTAGAGGTGATAGTTAGATTTACTTTGCTTTGCTAAAGTAGATAGAAACCATGATCTTTTCTTGCTTTCACTAGCTATTAGTCTTTGTGAACTTTCAATACTTGCTTGATATCACATCGTTTCCTTGTGTTCGATATTTTAACTTGGTTACCTTGCCACGTCTACTACGACCACGTACACTTTGCGTGAGACACAATTTAGGCAAACACATGGTCTCAACTCCCAAAGGGTATGTATCTGTTTATCTACTTGCTGCTAATGTTATGTTTTAATAAACCTCTCAATGCATATATATCTATCATGTTTTACGGGGAACTATTATCTTTGTCCTAACGGCTATGCAAACTCAAAGGGTTTTCTTGCACCGTATTGGGGCTGCAGATATCATTTGAAGGAGTGGGGTTCAAACACTGATCGTCCTACCAATCCCCACGAGCACTTCAACATGCGACATACTCGAGCAAGGAACGTAATAGAATGCACATTCGGAGTGTTGAAAAAATGATTTGATATTTTAAGGAGTCCATCATACTATCCCATCAAGACTCAAATTAGACTTGTTATGGCCTGTTTTTTACTTCACAATTTTATCGGATCTGAGATGCCTGATTATCCAATGGAACAACGACTAGATGAAAGTCCACCCAATCGATGATACCAAGTCCCAGGCCCCCGATATTATAGAGGATGTTGAGTCTTTGGTCGAGTTCAATAATTGGCGGGAACAACTGGCCAATAATATGTACCAGATGTGGAGATCGAATGGCTAGTTAGTTGTGTGATGTAGTGAATTATTTGTTGGTTGGTTTGTAGTGAATTATTTGTTGGTTGGATTGTAGTGAATTATTTGTTTAAAATGTGTTCTGCACAAGATGTTTGGGATATTATAACTTTGGGCAGTCTTTTTCGGATGTATATACATGTTGTTTGTCTGTTTGCATTTGATCAATTTATTTACTTTTTACTGTATTGCATGTGAACCAAATGACTTGTATTTTTTATACAAGTTGCTGATGCATGAATCAGATAAGATGATGTTACTGTAATGCATGTGAAGTCATCAATCCTCTATATATATGTGCAACTCAAATTAGAATCATCATAAAATCGGCCATCTTGCCCAAAAGGAAAAAAAATGTCTTTGAAAAAAATTCCAACACAGAGTTAAGCATGAAACAATTGCACCTTATTCACCTCAGCAAAATGGTGTTGCGGAACGTAAAACTAGAACATTGAAAGAAATGATGAATGAAATATTGCTAGATTCTGGGCTTTCTCGGAATATGTGGGGTGAAGCAGAGTTGAATGCAAATTATCTTTTTAATAAGATACCAAATAAGAAAGTCCATAAAATTTCATATGAATTATACCATAATTAAGCACCATCCTAAATATACTTAAAAGTGTAGGGGTGTCTTGCAAAGGTGGCAAGTGCACCAATTGTACATGAGACTTACTCTGTAAATATATTCATAATATCAAATCCTATATCTAATTTTTTAAATCTCAACCGTTCATCTTAATTTCTATACTTCTATAAATTTCAACTCTATAAATTTTATTATTCTCATCTTTTAATCTTATTCCTTTGTGCGTCTCTTGCTTCTTCTTATTATCTTATAATGTTCTTATTTATCGTATTATGATATTTGAATTGTTTATTATATCTTTTTATGTTCGAATTTTTTTGCAGGTTTGTATTTTACATCTAATAATTTGACGAGATAATTTTTTTCTATTGCTACACAATTTTCATGATTTTCTTTTGAAGGTAATGTTTACTTGCTATGATTGCAAATCTATTTGATTTAAGATTTTGATGTTTAAATTGTCTATTTGTCTTTTTAGTATTCTTTTTTTTTTTGCATGTTCTTAATATTCTGATATTCGAATTGTTTATTTAGATATTTATGTTCATTTTTTTCAGGTTCTTATTAAGATCATTGTGTATGCATCGTATACACCGTAACTCCGTAAGTTATTTTATACTATAAATTATTCACAGTTCTGAAAAAAATGATATTCTAAAGTATAATATTGTGTATGTGTTGTGCATTTGTACATATTTTTAGGACCAATTATATGGAGGTGCATTTATGAGGGTGAAACTCAAATAGGTGATAAAATCTTTAACAATTACATCGAGGTGATTTTTTTTTAAAAAAAGTTCATTTTATTTATATAATTATCATCCTGACAAAAATGGCAAGACATGTCAACCAAAAAATAAAATATTGATAACTTTCAGATGATATTTTTCGGCGATCATATTTCTGGCAACCATATAAGTAATATTTTTTGGGTAACCTTATTTTTCGACGAGACGCAACTGTACTATTGAATATGCATCTGTACTATTGAATTTTTTACTATAATAGACTTGAACTATATTTTACAAATTAACAAAATTCAAATCCTCAAGAGGAAGAGATTGTGTAGTACCTGTAAGTATAGAGACCAAATATTATCGAATTACAGGAGGTAAATATTTGAGCTTTTGATTATATGTTTTATGAAATATAAAATGCAAAAAGATTTTTTTTTTTTTTGCTTAATTGCAAATTAAATCACGATTTTTTTCAATTTTGTATTTTAAGCTAAACTTAATTTGAATCTTATTAAAAAAAAGAATCAAATTAACTTATTTTTGCAATTAAGACTTACAAGCACATTGCTTCTGCCCGAAGTCTATGTGACGCCTACGTGGCAATTGACCATAAAAAACTTAAATTACATTGCAAAAGTTTAGAATCTTAATTGCAATTCAAATCATGACATTTTATGAATTGCATTATAAGCTAATCTTTTGGATCATGTTAAAAATAAAACTTAAATTTAATATTTTTCGATTAAGGATAGCAGACACATTAATCTCTGCATTTCTTACATTACGTATGCGTGGCAACGACCCGCACAAAAATAAGATATGTGAAAAAATTTAAAATTGAATTTTTAAATTCCAAATAATTTCTCAAAACCTAACGTTTTGATTTTATTTCACATGTTTTTATGAGCAAAGGTGGTAGCTTATGGAGCCTGTGCGCTTAACTTCTTATCTTTTCTAATATAGAGTTTATGCGTTCAGCTTATAGAGCCTGTGTGCTCAATTTTTTATTTTTGTCAAACTCTCTAGAATATCTTTGCTCATTGCTCAAAGATTTTTTTGTTTATTTTTTAATGTAATTATAACAATAGATATATTAATTTACAACTTATTATGTCTTGTTCTGTCTTTGTGCTATTTGTGTTTGGTTTATAAGTTGATATTTTTTTTGTTATTTAAAATAATGAGTGATAAAACTATTGCCCAAATGATGTGTGTAATGCTAATGCAAAATTAGTTTATTATTTTTATAGGGAAGTGGAGACCTTTAAGTCCGTAAAAATATAATATTTATGAAAGTTTTGCAATTCTAACATGCATCCTTTCAATTACTGAAATACAATTGAAATTATTGTTGAAATCAACAATTTCAGAAGAAAAAAAAATCTCATTTTCATTGAGAATTTTTTTTTTTGTGGTGAAAAGTGAGTGTCAAACTCACAAGATCTCCAAATAACTTATTCTGCAAATAAATAGAGTAAGAATGATCCTCATAAAAATATGCGAAATGAAATTAAAACGTACAATTTTGAGAAATTATTTGGAATTAAAATATTTATTCAATTTTAAAAAATTTCACGTATTTCATTTTTGTGCGGGTCGTTTCCACGTATACGTAATGTAAGCAATGAAGAGATAAATGTGTGTATTTCTTAAACGAAAAAAATTATATTAAAGTTTTATTTTAACATGATCCAAAAATTTAGCTTATAATGCAATTCATAAAATGTCATGATTTAAATTGGAATTAAGATTCTAATTTTTTGCCACGTAATTTAAGTTTTTTATGGTAAATTGTCACGTAGGCGCCACATATATTTCGGGCAGAGGTAAATCTGCCCGTAAGTCTTAATTGCAAAAATAACTTGATTTGAAGTTTTTTTTTTTTAACAAGATTAAAAAATTTAGCTTAAAATACGAAATTGGAAAAATAAGTGATTTAAATTGATAAGTTGTTTTTATAATCTAAAAAATATTAATACATGCAACAAAAGAAGACAACTAATCTAACTGGGCCGTATTTTCTTGTCTATATAAAGTCCATAAGAATGCTGTCGGCCCATATTACGTGTTGAGAGAAAATTTAGCTTTTAAGAATTTTAATTCTAATCATTACTTAATTATTTTTTATTGAATAATGTAACTTTTATAATATAATTATAAGTAAGTTTTGTTATTTATTATAAATAATTGAAAAAATAGAGAAAAAATAGATGGTGATTGTATGCGAAGGGAAAAAATATTTCAAATCACATTCCAAAGACAAAAAGTTCTCAATTTCATGGGGACGGGATTTATCCCTCGGACCCGTGGAATTTCATTAATATCCCTAATTTAACAAAGAATAAAAAATATACAAGAAAAAAAAAAAAAGCAACATCACAGATGGGCCTAAAGTACTTAGCTACTGGGCTATATTTTCTTATTAATATAAAGCCCATAAAAGTGCTGTTAGCCCATATTATGTGTCGAGAGAAAATTTAGTTTTTAATTAATAAAATAAAATGATGGATATAGCTATGTGGTGGAATGTGGAAGTGGAAGGTTGAGAAATGAGAAGTATCCGGAAGATGTCAGCACTTTCGTGACAGCTTGCTCAGTGGTCACTTGAAAGCGCCAGAATCATCTACTCTCCCCTATAAATAAATCATCCATTCTAACAAATTCCTCTGCAAATATTTCTTAAGAAATTCTTCCACAACCATCAGATTTTGATACTGATATTAAGCTAAAATGTCGCTAATTCCAAGCTTCTTTGGTAACCGCCGGAGCAACGTTTTCGATCCCTTTTCACTTGACATTTGGGATCCCTTGGACGGCTTTCCTTTTTCCTCCTCCGCCGGAGAAACCACGGCGGTGGCTAATGCCCGCATAGACTGGAAAGAGACGCCGGAGGCCCACCTCTTTAAGGTGGATGTTCCTGGGTTGAAGAAGGAGGAGGTGAAGGTGGAGGTTGAGGACGGTTCTATTCTCCAAATTAGTGGGGAGAGGAGCAAAGAGCAGGAGGAGAAGAACGACAAGTGGCATCGCGTCGAGAGGAGCAGCGGCAAGTTTCTCCGCCGCTTCAGGCTGCCGGAGAATGCTAAATTGGATGAGGTGAAGGCGGCGATGGAGAATGGGGTGCTGACGGTGACGGTGCCGAAGGAGGAAGTGAAGAAGCCCGAGGTGAAGGCGATTGACATCTCTGGTTAATTAATCCTTTTTTTATTTTTTGAGAATAAAGAGCAGCTCTGCTGCACACCATGTATTTGTGTTATTTACCAAATGAATTGGGTCTAACCCCCTTGATGTGTAGTGTAATTGGGTCAAGTGTTTTGTGTTTTTGGGGTGATGATGAGTTTTGTAAAGAGTGCTGTGATCAAAATTTCACGATGTTAATAAAGAATCTTAGTCTAATTCTCATAAGATCGAAATATTACCCAATGTTTGATCCTCGTATTTTTTTAAACAGAGTATGCACAGAGATGCTTCTAAACATTTCTAACTTTGTAAGCTAATTTCTCACTTAAAAGAAATTTTATTTTGAAATTTAAATACTTTACAATAATCCACTTCAAATATATTTGAGTGGAGTGGACTGATTGTGTGTTGTTTAATTTCTCAGATATTAAATTTTAGATTCTCAGATAATTGGTCCCACTCCATTATATAATTAAGAGGGTGTTAGATTAGCCTATTATTAAGATGATATTACTGTTTTAAGAAGCTTAAGCACTCTTTAAATTGATTATATTCTTTTCAAATTTCATCACATCTTGTGTGACCCACCCCCCCATTATTGTTCCATGCGCATATTTTAACCATAAAATAATCAATGGTAAGTGCATTGTGTTTTTCCACTGTGACAAGTACTAGTCAATCTCATATGTAAAAATAAGGTTTAATATCACATTGCGACCTGTAATATAACACTTATTTTAATTTGTAATTCGTACTAATTTTTTATCAAACTGCAATCTGTACTATGAAAATTTGATCAACTAAAATTTATACTTAATTTTTTTTATTAGTGCTATATTTTCAAGTTATATTCGCAATCTATAACAATAATTTATTTATATTTATTTTTTGCCACATAAAAATAGAAGACGGTAATTTTTTTTTATGGAATTAAAAATAGAATTTCAATTATGTAATCGTTGTTCTATAGAAATTAGATTTTTTTAACGTCAATTTTTTTTATTATTAATAATTATAATATAAATTAAGTAAATAAATAATGTGAAATGATTAGTATAATTTTAACTAATATAGCACTGTAAAAAAAATTAACTTTAGGTAGCATTTTGTAAATTTTTCTTAGTACATATTGCAATCTGATAAAAAAACTAGTACAAGTTGCAAATTGAAATAAGGGTGTGTTTGCAACAACTAAAAAAAAGTGTAAAATCACTTTTTTGGGAAGTTGGTAAGACCCAACTTATCCAAAAAAAAAGTAATTTTACACATTTTTTAGTTCTTGCAAACACACCTTAAGTGATATAGTTCAAGTGGAAAATTGATTTTAACCATAAAAATAATATAAAAATAATTATTTTAAAAAATGCTTCTGTAAAAATAATACAAAAATAATTATTTAAAAAAATCTTCTATAAAAATAATACAAAAATAATTATTTTAAAAAGAGCTTCTAATAAATAAAAACTACGGTATAAAAGAAAATTGTCACTAAGAAAGCAATGAAATATTAGCCCAATCCAGACAACAACAAGCTAATGCAATAAAAATAACAAAAATATTAATTAAAGCAGAAAGTGATTTCAAGAAATTTGCAATACTTAATTATAAATGAAGTAAAATTTTATTCAAAAGATGATAATGTCTGATTTCAAGACATTTGCAGTCCTCAAATTATAAATGAAGTACAATTTTATTTAAAAGATGATAATGTCCAATTCCAGGAAATTGATTGCTTAATAAAGATTTGACTAACGTTAGACACTAGTAAACCTTAAGAAAATAATCTCCTAGTATGCATTTCTATATAGCGAGCAACTATACAACAAAAAAGCATCTAGGATCTTCAAATATCCTCCCAATAATTAATTATATCTCTAGTTCATAATTCATGGGTGGTGTGCTCGAAAATCAATTAGCAAATACTACCTCCGTCCGGGTCTTTTTTCAAAAAGACCAAGCACATATATTGAAGAAAAGTTGGAGTGTGTGAGTGTGAAGTTAAATAATAAAATATAAAAAATATACTTTATTGACTTTTGTGAGTGTAAATTATTTCATTTTTAAGGTGTGAAGAAATAATTTGAACCTCCCAAAATGAAAAAACAGGAAGAAAGAGTTGGGACGGAGGGAGTATAAATATAGGCGCATTATATTAATTTGGGGGTACAATGCACATACATTAATTTGGGTTAAATTGATCATAAAAAAAAAGTTTGTACAAGGCACACTCATTGTTTTGATTAATCTTTTAAATTTAAATTTTCTTTATAGTAATCTTTATTATTTTTTAATATTGACTATCACATAAAGAAGACCCTAGTAGATCTATTTCCATTCTAGTACACAATGAAATTTGTGTACAATTTATATTTATGGCCTTCTAAAGTTGAGGCCAAGTTATATGCACCCACATATGTTAATTAGTACACCCACAACATAAATACATATATTATAAAAATAATATAATCACACTAAATTATCATATTTATTCTTGTTAAAAACCCTAATTTTTACTCTCTTTTTAATTATTTTTCTGCATACCCATATTATCTCTTCTCTCTCTTTTTTTCTCTTTTCTCCCTCCTCTCCCTGCGTGTTCAGAGGCTTCTCTCTCCCTCCCTCCCCCCCTCTCTCTTCCCTTCCCGGAAAATCCAATGTCATTCCCACTTCCTCCTTCAATTGATCTTATCTTTCATTTTAATTTTTTTTCACCTCGTCCCTCATCTTCACCACCATTACTCATGTACTATTCTTTTATCTAATTCCATCCCGCTTGTAAATTTCGGATGAACAATAAACAGATTTGTATTTTTTTTTTTTCAAATTTTGGATCTTATTTTTGCAAAAAATAAGAAAATTTAAAAAAATTTCTCTCGAAATTTTGATCTATTTTTTAAAAATAATTTGTTAAAAATTTGTTTTGTTTTTTTTTGCAAATTATGTCTATTTCGATAACAATTTTAAAAATTTATTTTTAAAAAAAATTAATCATAAAAAAAACTATTTTCCGAAAATAGTTTATCAAAATAAAATCACACCATTTTTTTTATTGATTTTTTTTGTGGTCCTAGTGATGGTTACAGTGAAGATTTGAAATTATCAGATATGTTTTTTTTCTTTTGAATACGTTGGTGGGTGCATCAACCGTGTGTGTTGTGTAATGTAGGTATATATATATATATATCTTTTTATATATTATTAAAATTAAAAATTATTTTAAATGGATGTACTATTAATTAACAAATGTGGGTGCATATAACCAGGGCCTTTTTAATCGTGCAACTGATTAAAAATGTTTTGAGGGCCAACAGTGTGCAAGAAAATTTGGGCTGTATTTCCTTGTCATCGAAAAAGCCCATATTCGTATGGAGAATAAAAGCCCATATAATAGTTGCTGGAGGAAAGCACGAGAGTTGTCTGGAACATTATTGGGGACAAAATCATGAAAGCCCGCTCTGAAATTACACGAAAGCGCTAGAATCATCTCCTCTGCCATATAAATAAAACTTGCCATCAAATAATTTCTCAGATAGCTATTGTGAAAATTCTTCCGAAATAATCAAACCGAGCCATCAATTTTTCGATACTAAAAGATGTCGCTGATTCCAAGCTTCTTTGGTAACCGCCGGAGCAACGTTTTCGATCCCTTTTCACTCGACATTTGGGATCCCTTAGAGGGCTTTCCTCTTTCCTCCTCCGCCGGGGAAACCAGCGCCGTGGCTAATGCTCGCATCGACTGGAAAGAGACGCCGGAGGCCCACCTCTTTAAGGTGGATGTTCCTGGGTTGAAGAAAGAGGAGGTGAAGGTGGAGGTTGAGGACGGCTCTGTTCTCCAAATTAGTGGGGAGAGAAGGAAGGAGCAGGAGGAGAAGAACGACAAGTGGCACCGCATCGAGAGGAGCAGCGGCAAGTTCCTCCGCCGCTTCAGGCTGCCGGAGAATGCTAAGTTGGGTGAGGTGAAGGCGGCGATGGAGAATGGGGTGCTGACAGTGACGGTGCCAAAGGAGGAAATGAAGAAGCCCGAGGTGAAGGCCATCGATATCTCTGGTTAATTGACCTGATTTTGAGAATATAGAGCAGCTTTGCTGCAGAGTGTTGAGTATGTTTGTGATTTTCAGATGAATTGGGTCAAGTGTTTTGTGTTTTTTGAGATGTTGAGGCTTGTAAAGAATGTTGTGATATAAAATTCACGTTGTTAATAATGATCGAGATTGTGTTTTTCATAAGAATTAACTATTAACACTAAATCAACTTAGTAAGTGCAGAGTATTTTTAAGAACTCTAAACACCTATGTAATCAAAGAATTAACTCTCTCCCTCTCTCTCTTTGTGTGGTGATAAGTAAAGTAAAAGTGTTTAACTGCATCATCCAATTATTACATTCTCTTACTATTCTTCAACACATGCATACTACCGCTTTCAACTGTAGCATAACATAGCTCCCTCTCTATTAAGAAAATTAGTTACCAACTAATAAAAATCAGGTCAGTCCACTTCATCAGGTTTTAATTTCAGGCTAGGTTGGTTGCTCCTTCACTTTTTCAGGACAGTTCAAATCCTAATAATATTTTAAGCTTTCAGGTTAGAAATAATTTTCAAACTCAGGAAAATAATAAATATACTTCCCTGAACTAACTATCATTTTAATAGTCAATTTTAATGAATTTTTAGACGAGTGATACTAAAGTTCAAATTCTCCACCTCACTAAACATCGTCAATCACCAAAGGTTTCTTTATAAACATCAGGGTCGTTGGAGCAGAGAAATTGTTCAAAAAGCTTTTGGTTTTGAAAATCTGTGATGTTATGATTCTCACACTAATAAATGCCCTCTGCAAAGAAGAGCAAATTGTTCCCGCCTTTGAATTGCTCCGCACTCTAGAAAAAACTAGATGAGAATCTAAAAGAATTTAGCTTTATCTAAAAGTAGGAGCTCGTAGAAGAATGCGAATTAATTTATTTATTTAAATTTCCTAACACTCACTCTTAGGCTCTCAATTATCTTCTTTGGAGAGACCTAACATGTGGATAATTTAATATGAATAGAGTTTTTTTTAGTGGGAATACTTGCGAGGTTAAGCTCAAATACCATAAAATATTCAACTTCATTTAAAAGTTCGAACTTGTAGAAATGTGCTAACCAATTCATTTATTTAATATTTCTAGCAAAACTCAATGTTTATGCGTGGAACGGATTGACTGAGAGGTTGTGCAAAGTTGGGACGGTGGATGATGCTCTACAGCTTTTGTCCTGAATGACTGCTAGGGGCATTTTACCCGATGTTGTCACATTAAGTTTGATGATTCGAGGCTTGTGTGATTTTAGTCGATGGATGGATGCTGAAAAAGTATTGCATCTAATGACCAATTGTAAAATTTCTGAGAGTGTGCTTACTTTTAATATATTAGTTCATGCATATTTTACGAAAGGAAGGGTGAACGAAGCTGAGGATATCCTTGAAGACATGACGAGACAAACAAAGTACTATGTCCTAATATAATCACTTGCAGCTGGCTAATAGAAGGGTACTGTTTGAAAAGGTTCATGAGTAAAGCAAAAGCAGTATTTGATTCAATTGCTGAGAAGGGCCTTAAGCCTTCTATCATCACCTATAGCTGATTATTTATAAATTATACATATTGTTACGTATATTATATGAACAAATGGCTAGTTCTATTGAGGTAATTAAGTAATATTATGTGTAAAACTCAGTCATGTCCCCTTCCTATCTATATTCCAAAGCATAATGTAACACAAGAGACCGACTCATTAATGTGAATGATTAAAAAAATGGTCTATTTATTTTGTTTAGAGGCTCAGACTTATTAAGTAATTATATTTAAATTATAATTTAAAATCTGGATTATCATAGATAATGTGCATTTATCTTTAGACACACAACAAGATACAAAATAACACCATTTTTATTAACATCTACCTAATACAATCCATAACAAGATAATTTAGTCATGTATGAATAACAAAAACACTGCAATAGAATTATTGACAAAAGAATTCGATCAAACTGCAGCCATCAAATCAATAAGCAACAATATCTCTTTCATTTAATCCGTATCTCTAATAAAATCAACACAAATTATTAGAGAAAGGTAAAAAAGATACGCTCAGATCTTCCTCTTCTTGAGTTTTGCAGTTTTGTAGCCACTCTTGGTAGGCTTCCCCCATGGGGTACGGGAAACTTTTCCGTGGCTTCCACTACTCTTACTCTTCCCTTCACCACCACCGTGTGGATGATCGACTGGGTTCATAGCCACACCTCTTACCGTAGGCCTAATTCCTAACCATCGGTTTTGCCCTGCTTTATAAAGCTTCTTCGTTTTGTGCTCAGAGTTGGAAACAATCCCAACCGTTGCCTTACATCTCTTGTCTATCAGTTTCTTCTCCCCAGATGGCAGTTTTATCTCAACGTATCTGAAAAATTGTCATAAGGTCAAAAAAACAAATGAACGAACTAAAAATAAAAGAGAGAAAAACTAACAAGATATTCCTGTCTGATGCTCATAACTATCTCACAAAATACTATAAAAAATGCTTCATTAAATCTTCTTCATGCTTCAACTAATAATATGATATTCCTTGGGATAAAGTAGAACACCTCTTTCACAAACAGTCAAAATTGGCAAGAACACATTAGGATAAAAATGATTGAACCTAAATGCAAACACAAGAAAACCGAAGGTTTGTTTGATGATCATAACTATACCAAGAATAGTGTTGCTTCACTAAAGCTTCTTCAATCTTCAACTAATAATAAAGTAGAATGTTTCAGATACATTACACGGCCAAATTGATAGACAAGAAAATAAAAATGAAAGTCATGTTCATGGGAACACAAGAAAATCGAGGATTTATGCCTTTTCAACCCAAGCAATGCAGAAAACATCATCCAGTCCCCCTCTCTTTCCCCTTTCACCACCACCAGTCCCACTTTTAGTTCACTCTATTCTTCTTCCTTTTCCCCTTGTCACAGATATCCTCCTTCCACAATTTTCTTCTCACATTTCTCTTCCCGATAGCCACTGTAGTCTTTCCTCCACCATAACTATGTGTAACATTCTCCATCAGCATAACAATCAAAACTACAACATGTTCGGCAAATTTCTAAGAAATACACTTCGAGTTTGAGGAACTCTGCATTGCTAACCTCAACCAAAAAATAATAAAACTTCTTTGTACGACACGAGAACATTTTCACGTGAAACATTCACATTATGGTTCACATGTCGATTCATCGACCTTGCTGAAACCCTCTGTTAGGAAATAGCAACAGTGAATCAGTGACGAAGCACGAGTTCACCAAATTACTTAGTTTTATAACAAAAATGTAGGGGGCTCTAGAATTGAATCCATTAGCGGCTAGCCTCTGTTTTAGAGTACAGACAATAAAATTGCATGAGGCACCTAGTTCTTAGAGAAAAAGCATTTGAAGAACACAGCCTGGTTATTGAACCATAATGTACAATACTATTGGCCTTAAAAAGTTGAACTATACATTTCACAGCTTTCAGTTCCTTCATAGAGAAGACCCACAAAACATTTGCAAATTCATAGTATCAATTTTTTTTTCTCAACAATCAATAGAATTAATCAAGGATATCAAATAATTCTTACCTGGGCGATCTATTGGGCTCATTAAGTATCTTTGCAGAGGTCCCCGCAGCTCGCACAAGTTTCCCACCCTGCCCTGGTCGGAGCTCAATGTTGTGGATGTGGGTCCCGATTCGCATCATCGACATAGGCATACAGCTCCCATCTTGAGAGTTTACGTCGTGTATAATCATCCCACTTATCATCGATTTAAATGATGGCACTTCTTTGGATTCCACCATCTCTGTAGCACCTGCAAAAAAGGCATCACAATAACACTAAATATCACCACAACCTGAGCGATAAAGATTGCATCAAAAACCACAAATCAACATTTGAGCGCTATTGGAAGAACAATGATTTAAAATAGTCAATCAGGAAGCCACATCTTTTTCATAAAATTAAACGAAAATCCTTTTTATCATGAAAAAAAAAAACTTCCATTTTCCATGCCCAATAAATTCCTAAGATTTTATTTCAGCATTAACAGACGAACACTCCACGCAAGCAAAATCAAATAGGGTTGTATACGAAAATGTGCAAACTTGTGCACATACACAGACAGTGAAATACTGTTTACCGGAAGAAAGACAGCGGGAAGGAGCACGAAGAATCGAGTGAACGAGAGAGAAGGAAGCGGCTCGAGCTCTGAAGAGTGCCATTTCTGGCTCTTGTCAGTTGACGAATTGGGGGTTTTGCCATTTTAAGGGTTTATGAGATTATCAGGAAGCCCAAATGGTGGCGACGACGTCATGCAGTAATCTACAGCGATTTATCAATATATTTTTAGTAAGGCTGCGTTTGGTGAGGAGGAGAACGGTGAGATAAGGGGTTTTTCAATATTGGGAAGCATGTAATATACAATTTTGATTTGTTACCGTCTATAATGCACGGATTCTTAAAAAAAATAAGTATGCAGTATCGGATATGCGTAGGGTGCGGGTGCGATTCGTGTGGGATTCGCACGGGATACGCCACGTGGCGTATCCCTGAGAATTTTTTTTTAAAAAATTTAGGATACGCTTATCAGATACGTTTGATAGAAGAATCTGATACGCGAAGAGTGCGGCGGGGTTATTTTTCAAATAAAATTAAGTTTATTTCTTTCTTTTTTTAATTTTTAAAAGTAAAATTAAATATAAATAAAATCAATATATTAAATAATATTAAAATGACAAAAAAAAAAGAATAAAAAATGTGATACAACAAAAGCATATTAAATAATATTAATATTCATTAATAAAATTAATATATACTTTTTAATATGTGATTTTATTGTGGAGTTGTGAACTATTTTTCAAATTTTTTTAATTTTTACTTATGCTTATGTTATATGAATATGAATTATTAAGTATGAATTTAAAAAAAATTATATTTAATTTTTACTTAAATTGAAGTAGTGTTATTTATTGAACATGACTATTTTATTTGGTGATGAACGATAATTCGAATTAAATCAGTTATGTTATATATTATTTGAATTTCATTTGAACTTTCTAAACTTAGTTAAGTAGTGACTTAAATTGCAAGATTTATTTTAGTTTTAGATTGATTGAATTTTTATTTAAGACTGTTATGATAAATTGTTGATGATATTTGAATAATTTCTTGATATATATATATGTGTGTGTATTATATATAATAAAATATTAATAAATAAACGTATCCTTGCCGTATCGCACCCTAAAATTTTCAAAAAATAGAATCCCCGCACCCGTATCCTATCGCACCCGCACCTATGCAACCCTGGTTACTGTTTATGGGTCTGTATTATATTTTTTTTATCTAAATTTTCGCATACTTCTCATCTCAACCCCATGGTGAGATTACAAATAAATTTAAAAGAGTAAGGTGGTGATTGATAGGATATAATAAAATGTGAGAGATTATAATATAATTGATAAAATAGTATTGATTATAATAATATTATTGTTTAGTAGATTAGATAAATAATTAATATTATTTACTTGTTATTGTTTGGTGGGTAATAAAAATATTTGTACAATTTTTATTATATTGCTTGGTAAGTCATTTAAATTTATTATGTTCTATTTAAATTGACATTAATATCCATATACATTCCCACTACGATCAAAACCAACACAAGCTCATGAATCATACTTCTCAAACCAAAATCTAACAGCGACCATGACCATGGCGATTTGATCGATTGGATGACTGGGTTTTCGAATCAATGTAGGGATCTACAAAATCGACGCCCTTTTAGCAACTGGTTTTGAAGCTTGATTCAATTCCGGCCATGGCTCTGCTTTGCGGTTGGTATCAATTTTTGGTGGTCGAGGATCAATTCACGGTGCTGGAAACAACAGCTACGTCTTTTCATCTGGTGGCCTTGGAGTGGTAAATTGACTTTTATTTCTATAGCAAGCTTTGACCGGTGATTTGGGGTTTCAATTTCCGGCACTTCAAGGAACAAAGGACGAAGCGTACAACAACTTTCATTCTTTCATGGATGAAGCTTACATCATCTTTCATGGTGGAGCTCCATGGGTGAAGCTTACAACAGTTTTCATTCTTTCATTCAAAAGTATTGTGGCCACTGTAGAACACATACATGTTGTACGAGGGAGATGACCGAATAATTAATTGTGAAGGCTACAGTGAATCGGACGTAATAAGGCTTTCCATTTTACCGGATCCGACATATAAACTTGGGTTACAACTTGCTTTGTACTATCTACCAAACAAAGTGAGTTTAGTATAAAAAAACTGTAATATTAGCCTTATATTGCCTCCAAGCACTGCCTAAATGTGATTTCTTATGACCACCACTCACAGCAAGACGAAAACTAATAAGGGTTCATTTGGTTCAATGGATAAGATAAATAACTCAAGATAGATTAGACAATATTATAATTTAGAGATTATTATCTAGGAGTTAAATAATATATTTGGATTGATGGATTAAGATAGTTAGTAGTGTAAGATAATTTCATTTTGAATGTTTGGATTGTAAGATTAATACGGACAAGATAATATATTTGACATTTTACCTGTGCATATATTAGGCGAATTTTTGCCTTTCCGAGTAATACTTAAAGAACAATTTATAATACCCAAAGAATAATTTATAAATGAATAATTAATAAATAAAATAATAAATAAATGAGTAAAACCGAAAGAACAATTTATAATACCCGAATAATACCCCAAAAACAACTCACCAATACCCAAGAGCAAGTCTAATTAATATCCCAAGAACAAGTTTTAATAATACCCTAAGAAAAAGTCTAGATAATGCCCCAAAAATAATTCACTAATACCTCAATTTACTAATACTCCAAGAATAATTCTGGAATACCTGAAGAACAACTTAATTATATACCCCAAGAAAAACTCCTTAATACCCTAAAAACAATTCTCTGCAATAGTACTTTTTAATTACATATATTCTTATTTGAAAAAAATGTGATAATTTTAAATTGAGATTGATTTAATATTTTTAACTTTAAAATTTTAATTTTTAATTTATAATTAATCTATATTTTAGTTATAATATGATAATAGATAAATAAATTATTTATTAAAGTTTCATTTTAAGTTAAGCAGTTAGATTTCTTCACAAGATGTAATTAGAAAAATGAATGCATGTAAAAATAAAAATAAAATTTTTGGAGTATTTTATGTAAAATTGACAATCAAGTTTTTTCATAAAATATAATTGGAAGAATGAATGCATATAAAAAAAATCAACTAAAGATGAATTTTGGTTGTAGATAAAAGTTAGTTTCAGGAAAAAAAAATGAATAAAAGAATAAGTAAATAAATAAGTTTAGATAAAATTATATATATAATGCTTATGTTGTTACCTTCCAAACTTGTATTACTTAACATTGTTAAATTTTTTCTATATTAATATTCTATGTGTCTTATATGAAAAGTAAAAAATATTTACGCATCGAACATATAAAACTAAACTGTTACCCTAAAATTATTTTTTTAGGTCCATAACTTAAGAGGGTGACAAAATGAGAACAATAACTTTTAAAACTAGCAGAATGGGGACTGTAACTTTAAAATGTGGCAAACTAAGGATAATTCAATATGAATTAATGCAAATAAGGCAAATTGACCAGATTTGTGCTAGATTCGCGCAAGAATTCGAGTCGAAATCGGACAATTTGACCTGAATTCGTGTAGAATTTGTCCTCAAGTTGCTTTTTTTTTTTTTATATAAAGGATATGGTCTTTAAATTGCTAACTTGAGAAGTTACGTTCCATTTTTTTTTTTGAAAAGTTACGGTCCTCATTTAGCTACCCTCCTTAACTTATGGTCCTAAAAAACTATTTTTCTCATAGTTTGGACATAAAACAAATTTCGAAGTTAAAAATCAATATTAATCACAATGTAAAAGGAGAAATGTAAAATTTTATATAGATAAAATAATTAAAACTAATTTATTATAAGATAGTACGATAACTATAACAAACTAATAATATATTCAATTTATATTCATGGCCCGTGCAAACACACGGATAATATACTAGTATTTTTTTATGAAACAATGAATATCTTTCAACTCTACTACCGTATAGCAAAGTAATTACTCCCTCTGTCCACCAAATTATTTCCCACTTTCCTCTTTTGTTTGTCCACAAAACTTTTTCTTATTTGTAAATAACCTACACTCACAATAAAATTTTGGGACTCACAATACTCTTACTTTATATATCTTTTCAATATAATACTACTTTTCATTAAATCCAGTGCCCACAAAAAATGGGAAAAAGATTCATGGATGGAGGGAGTAGTAGTATTTTTTAATAAAACACCTAGCCTTCTCAAATCAAATTTCTCAACATAATATTTTATTCTTTCTTTACTCCTCACTTTTTCCAAATGTGATTTGAATTCTGGACTGTTGATTTGTATTTTAGAGTGTTATTATAATTTCTGCAACTATAATGTAATCATATCTTAGTTTTTTTTTTCTACAAATATCCACATATTAGACAAAATTTTATAGCAAAATTCTCGATATCATCCCCATGAAATAAGCATGAAAATTATCGATTGAATCAATCCAGGCCTGAACAAGGTGGGAATTCTCAATATCATCCCATGAAAATAACCGTGCAGAGAATTTATCCCAAATTGACAAGAATGATATGGTACGGGGATCCCCACCTCATTTTGCGTGGAGAGTTTATTATTTTACTTATGATAATATATAATATATATATTTATAAGTATTTTAATTCTAATCATTACTCAATTATATTTTTGTTAGTTAATATAAATAAATGAATAAATAGAAAAAATTTAAAAATAGATGATGATTGTATGCAAAGACAAAAAATATTTCAGATCACATTGTAAAGACAAAAAATTATCAATTTCATGGGGATGGGATGGGATTAGGGGTGTAAATGAGTCAAGCCGGCTCGCAATCTACTCGTGCTCGACTCGTAAAAAGATCGAAATCGACTCGAACCAAATCGAGTCGAGCTCGAGCTCGAGCTACTCGAGTAGCTGTCGAGTTTGAGTTCGAGTTTATAAATACTCGGCTCGAGAGGCTCGCGAGCCTAATCGAGCTTGCACAATATTTAATATTTTTTATTATTTTTAATATATAAATAAAGTAATCGAGCTCGAGTCGAGTCGAGCTTTAATTTTAGAAAAAAAAAGAGCTAAAATATATTTAATATTTTATTTTATTTAAATAATAAAATTATCGAGTCGAGTCGAGCCGAGCTCGAGTTTGTCGAGTTCTTAATCGAGTCAAGCTCGAGCTAAAAAAATCAAGCTCGATCGAGTTCGAGTCGAGTTTCGAGCTTCGAGTATTGCTTTCGAGTCGAGTTTCGAGCTCAGCACTACTCGACTCGACTCGACTCATTTACACCCCTAGATGGGATGGGATTGATCCCTCGGCCCCATGGCATTTCATTAATATCCCTAATTTAACAAAGTATAAAAAATATGCAAGTAAAAAAAAAAAAAAAACATCACCACAAACGGGCCTAAAGTACTTAGCTACTGGGCTGTATTTTCTTGTCTATATAAAGCCCATAAGAATGCTGTTGGCCGACATCACGTGTTGAGAGAAAATTTAGTTTTTAATTAATAAAATAAAATAATGGATATAGCTACTAGGTCGGTAGTGGAATGTGGAAGGTTAAGAAGTATGCGGACGATGTCAGCACTTTCGTGAAAGCTTGCTCTGACCTCACTTGAAAGCGCCAGAATCATCTCCTCTCCAATATAAATAATTCATCCACTCTAACAAATTCCTATTCAATGGAAAATGTACTGTCAAATTGAAGCAACGAGCACAATATGACAACAGATCCAAACGATTGTAACCAATACGTTGAAAAAGTACTCCTTCCTATTTGACAGGTTTTATGAAGTATGGGGGTTGCTTTTTCGCGAATGAAAATGAAATAGAAGAGCAGAAACTGTTGTATATCGTAAATCTGCGACCGCCTTTTTTAATTAGCGACCGATTTAGCGGTCGTTAAATATAAATATCGAATCGGACAATTATTGCCCACCTACCCGCCTTCGAATTCCATAATTAGCGACTGTTTTGGCGGTCGCTAATAGAAAATAAATAGCGACGGTCATTATCGGTCGCTAATTTGTCAATATACAAGTTTAGCGACCGACAAACGATGGTCGCTAATTTATTTGGATATTAGAGACCACCGCTAATCGGTTGCAACTTTCTCTTTTTTGACCTAGAGTCAATGTCGGTCGCTAATTACATATTTAGCGACCGCTTATTAGGCGGTCGCTAATTCGCTCCTTTTTTTGTGGTGAATATAGAATATGTTGGGGCAAATAACATTTTATAGATTTTATTTTATTTTATTTTATTTGATTCTTATTTTTGCACACTTTATAATTTAGTCATCATAATCTTTTACTTGATTCTATACACCAAAGAGTAGGTCTTCCGTGCAATATTGCACGGTGCAATATATACTAAAAAAAGGAAATTTTTTAAATTCGCGGGTCACTCAATTGGGAACCGGGTCACATTCCAAAATTCGCGGATCATATAAAAAAGCAAAAAGCCTACAACTCTAAAACCCTGGTTTCACAAAGACCAAATTAACGCCTCATTCATATTCAATTAAATTCGGCGATCGCCATGAAAACACATTAATATTCAATTACAATGAAGAGAGACGAAGATGTTATAATTATTTTGTGTTAGTCTGTTCTTGTGTTACTGCATTGATACTACATGCATAAGTTTTTTATACTGAAAATATTAGACTATGCTACTACATGCATAATATTTTCATACTGCATAATATGTATTACTATATGTTCAAATTTTGTATACTACAAGATATCATTTATAATACTACATACAAAAAACACATTCCACTATTATACTACGTTAATTACTTCACACTATGCATGCATAAGATTGTCATACTACAAGAAATATATTGTACTACTGCATCCGCAAGTTACTTAGGTTAATATAATATTAGTATAACAGTGTTACTATAAGAAGTGTATTATGTTACTACATACAAAAAACACATTTCACTACCTCTACACCATGTTATTATACTACATTACTTATTTCATGCTACTACATACATGCAGAATTTTATGATACTCCATCATGACTTTTTTGTTACTACATGCAGAATTTTATGATACTAGATCATGACTTTTTTGTTACTGTATTTCAAACAGAGTTTTTATGATACTAAATCAAATGCAGTAACAGCCAATAAAATCGCACAATAAATACGAACCAAACAAACACAAACGCATGAAGAATAGTACCAGAATCGAAGAAGAAAGTAAGAATATCCAAAAATTACATACATAATACAAAAAAATCGATTACAAACAAAAAATAGAAAGCTAGGTTAACAAAAACAAGTAACTTGCGGAAATTTTGGCGTGACAAGATGAAGAATCAACAAAAATCACGAAGAACAGATGTAGTGAGATGGAAAATCGCCTGAAAAAGAAAAGAAAAGAACAGAGAGTTTCGTATGAGAGACGATTGCGCAAATCAAGGACGTTTTTGGAAACCGAGAAAAAACTGAAAAAAAGACGGTATTTAAAATGGGTCATGAAAATGGGTTAATTGCACGGAGCGGTTTTTGTGCAATATTGAATATGAGTTTTTGTGTACACGGAAAGTTAGAATATTCTTTATTATTATATGATTTTCTTTTCTTATTTATATTGAGTTCCGCGGAAATAGACACCGGTGGATCAATTTCAATTTTAGTACACAATGAAATTTGTGTGCAATATATTAGTTGACTGTCTAAAGGTTAAAAGAATAAATGAATTTTATCTCATGATCTTTCTTGGCAAAGTCTAATATACACCAATTGCGCGGATGTGCATTTATAAACCTCCAACTCTTTAGGGATTTAAATTTTATTTTTTCATGCTAATTTTTTCAATGGTGGTGGCGGTGAATTGAAATGTGGTGAAGAGCTTCTATGGCGTGAATGACTACTATATTGGCTTCAACAGACTGTCTCTCTTTAATTGCTCAGGCCATTTGAATATTTGATTATATTAATATGAATTTTTTAGTGTTAGGAAGAATAATTTTTCATTATTGAATGGAAAAACTTTTTAATGTTAGTTTAACTTTTCTTTGTAATTCAATATTACTTTTTTGATTATGAAAGTTAGCTGGTTTAACTTTTTTTGTTTAATTAAAAACAACTTATTAAATATATTCACATAAATTTTTCGGTGTTGAGTAAGTTAACTTTCAATTGCTAAATAATTTTCAGTGTCAGCTGATTTAACATTATTTTTGTAATCCACTAAATTTTTTAATTGTGTTAGCATGAACTTTTCATTATTGAATAGAATAATTTAGTTGATTTAACTTTTATTTGTAATTCAATACCACTATTTAAATATATTATTATAAATTTTATAATATTATGAAAATTAACTTTCCATTGTCGCGCCCACTTCCTAAATAAAATGAGAGATATTTTTACTTAAAAAAGAATGAGTTAGTATATAATCTTTTGTTTCACGATTTTTTTTATTATTTGTCTACAAAATTTTTGCTTATTTCTTATTTAAAAAATAATCTATACTCATAAATATAAATTTGAACCCCACGATACCCTTAATTTTTTAATTACTTTATCTATCATAGGAAGTACTAAAATTTTCTGAACGCTGGAGTTTGTTGATGAGTTTGGCACCTATTAATAGTGGAGAACCAAATGAATGGTCAAAGATTATGTCAACATACATCCAATCTAATTGTTCCAATTCTTCGTCTAGACTCTTCTAATAAAATATAGATCTAAATTCTTTTATCTGAATTAATATTTTTAGAAAAACAACAAATATTCTTCAACTAATAGTTTTAATAAAACAATGAATGTCTTTCAATTTTAATACCATATAGCAAAGCAATTAGTATTTTTAATAAAACAACTAATATAATTCTAAAATTAATTTTTTTGATGAAATTAATTTTTTCACATAATATTTTGTTCTTTTCTTTTACTTCTCACTTTTCCCAAATACTTGAATTCATGACCATTGATTTACATGTTACAGTGTTCTTACAACTAATGCTATTATGTTTATTACAACTAAGGCCACGTTTAGGGAAGAAAATACATCTTGAGCTATGAACTGTTCACTAATCTCAACCAAAACCACTTTGTTTCAATTATACCCCAAATTATTAGATAATTTTCGGATTGCCACTACATTTTCTTCCATTTTCTTCTCCCAGCTGTACAACGTCCCATGCCGAAGTACTTCCTCATCCCTATGGACATTAACTCAAAGCATAGCTGTACCATGTAATCATTATTCCAGACTGGATTCTGGCCGTGCGTATCTCTCTCATATGAATATTCAAATTTTAAATTTCATGGCTCTGGAGATTGCGCGTGGCTAGAAGCAAAGCTTTCCGTCGATTCGTCGGAATTTCCCACTTGGGTTTCGGAACAGAGAGTGTGCGACGATTTCAGGCGGTGAGACGGCGGTTTTCAGAACAGAGAGAATGACTGAGTTGGTTTCGAATAGAAATCCGTTAAGTCTGTGGACGGCGAGAATATGTGCGCGGTTCTTGAGAATTTGCAGAGCCTCTTTTTGATGTCTGTGCCTGAAACCCACGGTATTAAGGCGGAGAACAAACTTAATTGCAGGGAAGGTGTTTGAAGAATTGCCCCATAACCGAATTCTTCTGTCCACGATGGCTTCACCACCTCCTTAATATCACTCGATGAATCCAACTCCACCATCAACAACCAGGTCTTTCTCTCCGAAGTTCCGGCGAACATGACGGCAATGATCAAAATGGGGTTCGCTACCAAATGGGTCCTGCTAATCATGAAGTGCATCACATCAGTTACGTACAACCTTAAGGGTGCCCACATCGATTTGTCTTGATATAGAAAAAATAATGTCCAAATTTTGGTGGAGTGGAAGCAGCGCAAATGCAAAGATGACGTGGGCAAATTGGCACAAAGTTTGTTGGCCCAAAGAATGGGGTGACTTGGGCTTTAGAGATATGACATTGTTTAACCAAGTGCTCCTCGCAAAACAGGTATGGAGACATCCGGAGTTACTAGTTTCAAAAATATTAAAGACCAGGTACTTCAGACATGGGAACATAATGGAAGCAGCCCTCAGGAACAACCTCTCTTTTATTTGGCGCTCACTATATTGGAGCAGAGACCTGTTGCAAAAAGGGATTTTTTTGAGGATTGCAGACGGATCATCAGTGCAGCTGTATAGAGATGGTTGGGTGCAAAAGCTATTCACTGGGCGGCCGATTTCGAGAGTGATGAGAGGGCGCACTTCATTTCAGAAGGGGGAAAATGGAATGAGCAGCTGTTAAGGCAAGTTTTTCTTCGTTTTGAAGTTAATGCATTCAATTCTGGATATACATATTCATGCTCAAGGGGTGAAGGACTCTAGATATTGGGGTCTCCAACTATTAAATCTGGATATGATATGGCAATAAGGGGTAGGATCCAAACAATGGAGGAAGAAAGCTCAAACAAATGGGAATTGGAGGAGCAGTGGTGGAAGAAAATCTGGAAAATGAAGTTGCCCCCAAAAGTGAAAATCTTTGCTTGGAAAATGTGCCACGATTTTGTGGCAACGGAAGGAAACCACACCCCAGTACTTCCAAATTGTTTCTTATGTGGGCATTAAAATGCGAACACATTACATGCTTTGTTTCTCTGAAGGAAAATTGGAAGAGGTTGGGCATATGGGAGGATATCAAAAGAGCAAAAAAGAGCAATTTCCTTCAAAAAAATCTACATCAAAAAAGTCAGAGATTGTGGCAATGGCATGGGGGATTTGGAGAAAACGATGCGACGTGAAGCACAATGAAGGAAATATTTCTCAACACGACCTAAAATTCATCAAAGTGGCTTCGATGGAAAACAATATATGGGAAAATAAAACATGCTATAACTACTGCGCTAACTCGCTTAATCAAATCCAAGAAGCAATCGACAACGGTTTAGTGATAACGAGTTAGCGCATAATATGACAACGAAGGGAATGATAGTTTCATAACCTCTGGAATGGTTTGATTGTTATTTCCTGCTTCTTTACTTTGATTTTATCACAATTGTATGGGATAAACCTTAAAAAAAAAAAAAAAAAAACTAAAGATCATTTTAACCGAACAGAGAAAGTAAACATGAAATAAAAGAAAGGGATAATTACATTGGTGGCCTCTTTCCTTAGTGTATATACCATTAGAGTCACTCCTATTCACCAATCACAACCAAAGCCCTTCCTTATAGTTAATACCCCCATTTTATGCCCCATATTTCCGAATTGCCCCTACGAAAGTAATTACCCATATGGTGGTATATACGTCCAATCTGAAGTCCTATCTATCATGTCAATAACTGTCAAAATATAGCCTATATTCCAGCTACAGTCTATAATGAAATAGGTTTTGCCCCCATGGTTCCCTTATTAGCTGTAATTCAAATTCCATTTTTTTCGAATTCATTTGTTTGCTGTATCGCCTGAATCAAATCACATGGTTGCATTCGTATTTTAAATATGCTTTCCGATTTAATAGTATAGTTCACACCCTTTTTGAATCACAGTTAAGTAGGTGATGGATTTCATAGTTACTGTTACGCTGAAGTCCGAATGCAGGGCCATCAAGATTAATGGAAGTTCCTCGTTTGATGATCTTGCCCGAGGAGTTGGTGATATGTGGCCTGAATTAATGCCAGATATGTGGAAACTTAGATATTCAGTTGGTTCGGTGAATAATTGTGTTTTAGAATCGGATGTTGATATGGAGAATATGCTGTCCATTTGTAATGTCATGTCTAAAAAATTAATCTCTTTATCTATTATTCAAATCGGTAAGAGCCCCACTAATGTTACACCATCCATGAATTCTATTAATGAAAATTTGACAACAATGGATGAATGTGGATTTCGATATAGTGAAGGTTTTCATAATTTTCATGTAGTAGATGAATCAACATGTAATAATGATAATATAGTTGTTTGGAGCAAACGGAATTTGAAACAGAGCATGTTGCCTTTTAAGGTAATTAAGAAATTAAGTGTACTAGCCCAGAAAGAAAATGAAAGTTGTGAGGGAGTGTTTCCTACGTATGATATTTGTCCATATACAGAACGAACTCCACTCTTATCTGATGGTTGGCACGACCTTTTTGAGGGTGGAATTGGTACCGTTTTCAAAAAAGGGGCTGTAGGTTTTAGGACTGCATTAATCAAGCATGCCACAATGCTTGGTTTTAGATATATGTTTGTGAAGAATCGTCCCGAATACATCCATGTAGAATGTGTTTACAAGGTTGCATGTGGTTGTGATTGGTTCGTTAAAGCTCGGTGTGTGCGGACTTGTTGTTGGTTTGAAATATATAAAGGTCATTTCCAGCACCGATGCCTCGGTAAGGTTGATTATTCACAAAAGAATCACCTAAGTCCTAAGGTTATTGGTCAGTTGATACGTAGTGAGGTGGTTGCTGACCATGATATAAATGGCAGTAGAATTGTTGAAATCATGAAGAATAATATGACATAGTCACACCGTACCACAAAGGCTGGCGATCAGCTGAAGAGGCCAAAGAAAGCTTGTTTGGTTCATACACCCAATCATACAATGAACTACGCTGGTATTCATTAGCTGTCGTCCGCACTAACCCTGGTATATACATCTATTTACTTTCAATGTTTTGTTTTTGTGTTCATACCATGCCCTTTTTTTGAATGTTATTTTTTTTTTCAGGAAGTGTATTTGATTTGGAAGTAGACCCCGTGACACATCGTTTCAACCGTATTTTTTGCCTTTAAGACCTCCCTAGACGGCTTTAAGTTTTGCAGGCCAATGTTATTTCTTGATGGGACGTTTCTCCATGGACGTGCCAAGGGTACGTTGTTGACTGCAACTGCCAAGGATGGAAATAATGGTACATTTTCAATGCTGCTGTTTTTTTTTTTTTTTTTTATAACCATGGCTACTGGTTCATGATTTCATGCATGACCACTGCACACACGAGATACCAGCAGAGCCATTATCACATTTGATCCTGTTTATGATTTCATGCATGTAGTGTACCCAAATACGTGTGTATATCATTAATTATTTCATTGTATGATATGTATTATGTAGGGCTGTACCCAGTAGCATTTGCCGTTGTATCATCTGAAAACATCTCTAATTGGACATGGTTTTTGACTAAGATACTTGACCACTGCACACATGAGAGAGAAATCTTCTATGTATCCGACCGCAATTGTGGTTTGATGTCTGCATTCCCTACTGTTTTTGAAAAGCCCAACCATTTTTTCTGTCTGTTTCATCTACTTTCCAATTTAAGGGGTATATTTGGTGGTGGGTTACGGAAGAAAACGAAGTATAAGCTTGATGACTTGTTTAGGGAATGTGCACACGCACCCAATGAACGCTTGTTTGATTAGAGAATTGAATTATTCAAGAAAGTTGGAGGTCGAGCAGCGGAAGAATGGTTAGATCAATTGCCGTACAACAAGTGGGTTGTTTCTCATGCACCGAATATTGTTCGCTATGATGAAATGACATCGAATGCGGCTGAGTCATTGAATTCTTGGTTGAAGGATGCTCGTGGACTACCTATCACACAGATGATTGACCATATTCGTGAGGGTATCTTGTTTCCAACCTATTCAAGTTACTTGATCACTTCTTTACATTTATTTTCTAATTATTGATATTTTGTATTGTACTGTTTGCAACAATATATCGATTCAGATATTTTTCTTCACAGACCTTAGTAGGTGGCAGCTAGAAAGGAAAAACAAAAGTGCGAGCTGGGCAACCCTACTGTGCCCAACAAAAAATGAACTCTGGGTTGGTTTGTGTTACCTATCCCAGTCATGGAGGGTATGCCAGAGGGTCAAGTTTGAAGTGAAGAGCTCACCATCTGTTGTGGTCGATGTTGAAAATAGACACTGCTCATGCTTCCAATGGCATATTACGAGTTTTCCATATGCGCATGCTGCTGCTGTGATAGTCCAACACGGGTCATCTCTTGATAATTACATTGAAAGTTATTTCTTTACATCATCATACAAAGAGAGCTATGCGTATAGTATACAACCAATTCCTCAAACTGACAAGTACGAGTTGCAAAATACGAAGATAAGCGATACAATTCTGCCTCCCATATTGAAGAACCCACCCGGTCGTCCGAAGAAATCCTGTGTCAGGTCATATGGAGAGTTCACTAAGTGCTCGAAAAGTTATAAGTAGTTTTACTGTGTTTGATGTAGCAATTGCACCTTCTGATGTATTTTTCCCCAGAATCTATTTTATGTTTCCTTATACTTCTACTCTCCAATACAAAATCGTATGCACTATTTTCCATTTTCTAGCAGGAGCTAATCAATTATAGCACGTATGAGAGAATCCACACAAATATTTGGAATTCTTAGAGAAACACCTTTCACCTCAACAATCCTATGTAATCAAACAACACTTACTTTGATTCAAGGGCAAAATACGCAAATTTAGTGAATAAACAAGATTATTGACACGTAGCATTGCTATTTGAATAGTTTGCCCTAATACACATTCGCGGCCGAACCAACCAAAATCATGTGTGTTGTACACATATCAGTTAAAACTCATCATAATTTCACAGTCTTCACACCCTCATGTACTTCACGATTACAAGAATTAATATAAATGTTATAATATTTGCGTAGACGAGAGTACCTAATCGCATTACACATGTTGCACCTCCACAAGTATGTCCGCACGTTCGAGGGCTCATCGTTTTACTTGTCGCTGAGAACTCACTATCACCATCCATAATGTCTGCGTTGTACGGTACACACCAATGGGAGAATCCGTGTTCGTCGCAGTTGTGATACAGACATCCTGGATTAGCAACTGTCTCACTTATCCATATGGATGTTCTTTTCCCGCATCGTCGGCACGTGGACTTCTTGTACCTTGGAACCACCCCACACCCGGATCGTTGGCTTGCATCTGACATTTCTCGCTCGAAAATCACCCGCTCTAGAACACTCCAATCTACCTTGAGTAACCCCCGATTCGATTTTCTGGGGAAAAATGGTGTGTTGTGAAAGGAAGAAACAATATCCACATATATATATATATATATATATATATATACACATTGTTTGGATGGTTACAGGTGCGTACCTGGAGTGCCTCATTCACAACGGCTATATTGTCAGCTTTTTGAATTCAAACGGTTATATACACTGTACACAAGTTTAGCTATCTGTGCATAAAACGGTGTTATGGTACACACCCATCTACGCATGTGCACAATTTTTTCTTTCACAATATATTACGCAACATTAATTGTCGTAGTTTACACGCCTACCAGGACCCACTAATGATTGTAGCTGCCATTTTTTTTAAGGGGAATATATATTTACTTTTATTTTTACAATTTTCTTCGTTTTTCCTCATTTTACCAACCAATTACTATTTTGACTGTTTATTTATTTAAAAAATTTATTTATTATTTTTTCTATTATTAACACACCATTATGTATGTTTTTTTCCTTGTTGTTGATGTTTCAATTTAAATTTCTTCATGTGTAATATTTTCTTAACTAGCGGATGTAACTCCTTAACTGTTACGCAAACTCATTATTTGCCACTCCATTATTTTCCAATCTCAGTTAGTTTATTCTTCTCATACATTGCCTATGTGTCCTGTAATATACAATTACTTTGCATACTCTCATAGCCGTATTGTTCTCTTTTGTTATTTTTTTTTATCATGACTTACAAGTTTAGATCTTTTAAATGTGGTTTCTTTCCCCGTGAAAATTACCTTGCTTATATCAATTTTAAACGTTCTTTATATAAGCCAATAGTTGTTTTCAAAATTACTTCTTACTCTTTACACAACAATTAGAAATAGGACATTTAATGAGGGATGTGTACAGTACGCCGTGCACTCAC